>JAJDEZ010014720.1:1738094-1766818 GCA_027743565.1 Vigna trinervia
ACTTGTTTTGAACTCCACACTTAATTGTTAACCAATTATATGGAATGAAATTCATTAATTATCATTTAAGAAGACATTTATATCCACGTCCATCTCCAAGAAAACATTTTTGTTTAAAGTCATGGTGTTGGAACGACAGTGGTAGCTTTGGCATAATAAGTGGGTAGTTGAGGCAAACTTTTTGAACGAAGAATGCATCTTTGAGTGTGCCACTTATTTTGAAATGCATATTTTAAGGGAAAAATAATCCCTTGTAAATAGCACCTTAAACAGACATTATGAAATACAGATCCTGGACATTATGCAACAAAGATCGTAGACAAATAATACTGGACATTGTGCAACAAAGATCGTAGACAAATGTAAGACAATCATCATTCTAATGTTCAAATTGCATTAGTAATAAATGTTAACAATATGTTTCTTTCATAAGAATCTAATACATGAACTGTATATATTGCAAGACTTCTTTGCGCCCCACATTATCAGGATCAGAAACATACTTCTCCCTAATCTGTTGGAGTTCCTCCTAAAAACAAATAAATGCACACAAAATTAATCATATCACCAAGTTCAATAAAAGTTGTAAATAACTAAAAATTTCCATAACATACACTAGTGTAATTGGGCATTGATTTCCCTTGGTATTGATTTCCCTTGGTATACAAAATTACATCTTAAATCAAACATGATATTACCTTCCCTATCATTCATGGCTATACGAAAGTAATTAAAAATCAAATGTTATTTTAATGAAACAATGACGACATGAACGGACATACCCCAAATTTGGTTCATTTCCAAAAGTCCATCACCTAAAAGGTGTGCATAAGTTCATCGTGACAAGTCATCATTATCATTATTATAGTGTGCAGATGTCAATAAGGACATGAATCCCGATTGTGAAACTTGAGATTCAAAGATCTGCTGACTTGCAAGGTCCTCAACATTATGGATGTCTGTAACATGACAAGTAGTTGTTTCCTGTAATAAAAGTATTAGTGAAGGATTATATAACCATATAGTAATAGTAAAAGACATAAAATGACAGCTTTGTGTACCACTCACACTATGATTCGTTGTATGTATATTTTTAGCACGATGCGAGTTTTTCTTTTTTTTAATTTTTTCAAGTGTTGATTGCATTCTTTTTGTTCGTGGTCGCCCTTTGCGTTTCACAGAGACAGGACTGCGAACAATCAAGCCATCAACTTCACAAGCTGGTCCACCTTCTTGACTAGAAGGGGGATGTGCATGCATGTCAGATCCATCATCGTTGAACAACGTCAATGTCGATGATGCTCTAACCCCTAAACTTCTCCCTATTGAGTTTAAATCAGAAAGCAACTTCTTCGAAGCAGTCTCAGAATGACATGCCTCCTCTGTGATGTCATAGAAACACTAACACAAAGTTTGGTACCTTTGCATCTTAGGTTCTTGAGTGTGGTTGCTGTAAGATGCTGTAATCAAAGTGTGTCTTCTACGTACATTTCTGCTCCACCGTCGTAAAACATATTTTGTTGGTACATTACGCACATCCTCCTAACCTAGGACCAATAAGCAATGTCGACACAAGATTCCTCTAAACTCAAAAAGTTGGCAACTGCAATGAATGTCGGTTGTGAGAGGATCATAATCAACAATATAAAATTTTGAACCACATTGCCCCTCCTAGATGAACTCTTCTTTCACATTGTACGTAGTCGTACAACCCTATTTGGACATATTCTTAATGAAGCAATTCATCCTTGAGCAGAATTCCTTTTGAACTTCCACAAATTTGGCGTGTGTGTACTCCATTTGATATTGTCTTTCAATAAGAGATTAAAATCCACATGGTAGTGTGGAATTCAATGACGCAAAATCAGCTTCAATTTCTTTTTGGGCCTTTTGTCGTAGGGCATTTTCGTACTGAAGGACAAATTGTTGAAGTGTTATGGTTGAATTTATAAATCCATCGAAGAAGGAATTCATGCCCTCACTTCTTTGGGTTGTTGACATTCCTGCCCAAAAATGATGTTTCATATAACACGGAACCCATCTCTCTCTTTCTTCAAACAATGAACTCAGCCATTCGTTCCTCTCTAACCCGTGGCATGTGATTAAGTTTCCCCATCCTAACTCAAAGTCATCCGGAGTGACTGACTCATACACAAGAGTCTTTAGTTGATTTTTTATGACTCCATAATTTTTGTACGATTGCAATTTTTCTGGTATTTTCTTCATTTTGTGCCACAAACACCAACGATGACTTGTGTTTGGAAACACAACTTTTATGGCATTGGACATTGCCTTACATTCGTCTGTGACGATACCAATTGGAGGCTTGTTAGACATACATCTTAGCCAACATGTAAATAGCCATGTGAATGTTGAAGTGTCCTCAGCTGAAATCAAAGCACAACCAAGTAATATCGAATGACCATGATGATTAACCCCAACGAATGGTGCAAACGGCATGTCATATTTGTTTGTTAGGTAGGTTGTGTCGAATGAGACGACATCACCAAAATCTACACAAGCTGCACGACTATGTGCATCAGCCCAAAACACACTACAAATTCGGTTATGCTCGTCCATTTCCATTTCAAAGAAGAATTCGTTGTTTAATTCTCTCATTGTTGAAAAGTATTTTAAAAGTGCTTGCCCATCTCCATCCTTACAAAAACTCTTTCGTTGCTGCCCAATATAATTCCGTGCATCATGTTGCATGAACTGTATGTTTTCATATCCACCAGCATCATTAACCAAAGATATGAAACTTTTGTTAATGCGCACACCAGCATCATCATTTATGCTAAGAGTGTGCTTCGGATGCATATTAAGTTTTCGATTACCACGGATAAGGTTTGAGTTCTTTGGACACATGTCATGGTTGTGTTCGGTTACAACTGTCCCTACATACCATCTTCCTTCTTTAAGAGAAACTATTATTCTAGCAGGGCATTCGTTTCTTTGACTGGGCTAGGTTTTCAACTCTGGAGAAATGGAAGAAATGTACTTCCCTTGCCGAGAACACACTAATTTCATAAACATCAATTCATTGTTGTTATTTTTTTTTTTTTTGAGCTCCTTATCCGAACAGCAAAACCACAACTGATGGCATAGTTTCTATAAAAACTTTTCACCTGTTCTATTGTATCGAAAGACATCTGCAATTTCGGAACATTATTGTCAATATTATCCATGTAATCAGTGTTGACCTCACAAGAAGGAACTGCTTCCAACTCCACTGCTTCCATATTTTGTAACATGGACATGAAAATCGTAATATCCTACTGCATAATGTCATGTATATGAAAGTTACTGAATATTTCATCTCTACATAGAACAAAAATGTCTACGTTTTTATTTAATATTCTCATATATGAACACAAATGTTTAATCAACAATCTTAAAAAAAATCAAAAAACATCTTACTTGAACAATGAAAGAATTAAAATAAAATCACAAATAATTACAAAATTTCTAAAACTATTTTACAATATATAATCTTTATGGAAAATCAGAAATCTCAAATTAACATATTATTGCAAGAGTTTCTCCTGACTCTTTATGCAAATGTTCCTCAATAGATAATCATCTTAATATGTGGATGATTAAAAATAAAAAGTAAGAAATGAATGTAGAAATATCTTACCAAGAAGAAACGAGTTTTAAGCGTACCTGAAATAAATGTTGTATCAGATGGTAGGAAGTTTGAACTGCCAAGTTACTGCCTATTCAATGCACTTCATTAACTTCCCAACGAAGAACCTCCAACTTGCTTTCTTCGTCCACAATGAGAGGTGGAAGGAAATACTTCATTACTGGGATGAAATACCTGACCTTGCTTTTGGTTTTGCATTTGCCCGCATTAAATAGGAGTAAATGATAGTCATTGGGTTAGGCGGTTCATTATACATGGAATAGCATTCAATGCATGGCAAAGGCAATAAAGTGTTTCACTTTGATTAGACAACAATATTGTAATATAATATAATATTCAATTATTTCTTTTGAGTCTTTTACACGTTACAATGTCATAAAGACAAGGTAAAACCTTTTTATGACCATATAGTCATTTAAAATAATTTTTTATTATTAAATTGCTCTATAAATTAACGTCTTCTAACTCTCGGTCACTGAACCATTGACATTGAAATTCAATTAAACGTCAACTACAATAACTTGGTGTTGACTTCTTGACTTTATCCTGAAATTTTTTTCCTTGTTTGTTATTGTCCGCAGTTTCAACTAATTTTTTTTTTATTTCAATTTTTTTGCAAATGACGCAGTTTGGAAACATGGACGCATGGCAGGGACTTGATGTAGACCACATTGATCTTCAAGCTTTCTTAGAAAGATGCAACTCTAATGAAACGTTGATTCCAGGAACTTCTGGAAATGTACAAGCCGCAATGCTTAACAGGCAGACGGATGAACCCCAAAGTACGCAGGAGTTTGTTAACCAAATAGCAAAGGCAACATATGATCGGGATTTTAAATCAAATCCCTGGATTTGGGCTGAAATGTTCATTAAACACCACGGTTGGTTTTTAATGTTATTTGAAATTTTTAAACTCCAATTAATAATGGTCGTGAATAATAACACCACGTTTATTCTATGCAGGACTTGTAGAACATGGCAACATGGCGAACGTGACAAAGCTCGAATGCGAAAAGTCAATGGTTCGCCTCCCATTTGTGGCATGCATTGTTAAAGAGTGTAACCCAAATGGATTGGGTGACATGAAAATATCTGTTAAGGTACAAGTTAACTCCATCATATAATCCACAACATTTTCACCTCTCAACTTTTCCATTTTCAATATGGCCAGGACCCCAGTGCGACAGTGTCTGCTTCTTTGCACAAAAAGTCCTTTTGCATCCCGAGTTTAGTCCGGATATAGGAGTTGGTGCTGTGTTGTTATTGCAAAGTGTAAACAAAATTTAATTTTTAATTATAAAATGTTACCCACAATGGATGACCTTAATGTATACCTCCATTAGTATGTTATTCATGTTTGTCTCCATAGGTTGTTACATTCAGTCCTTTTCGAAGAACTTACTATTTGAACATAACTGTCCGCAATGTCGTAAAGGTAATAGGTTTCAAAGCAATGCCAAATCCTTCATTTTATCGTGTTTAACTTAAGTCCGACGTAAAGAGGAAATCTGTGTACACCAATATGTAGGTCTTCAAAGCAGACATTGGACCTCCAACTGACGAACTAGTGAGGGCGTTCGCCAAACCTCACGTTGCATGCGATCCATGTGACCAATCCAACAAGGACAACAAAGATGTTGGTCCATCCGAAAAGCCAACTACTTCTGGCTTCAATAATGCAACCACAACCCCAATGGAAGATTAATGACGGGTTCAACAAAATGCTTATTTACTTATTTATTAGCTTCATTAGTTACCATTATTAGTAGTAATATTTTCTCATGTATTCAATTTCGTATTTTGAATATCAGTGTTATGTTTCTTTATTCAGCAAATCATTCCATATAGCATCATTACGTCTCTGATGGTATTGCACTATATTGTTGCACCAAAATCAATGAATTAATGGTGGTGACTTACTTTATAATTTTGGGTGGATGATATTGCCAACCAAACAACATTAATTACACAATAAAGTATAGACATTGTTGGTGGACCACAACCATAAAATTGAAGTCCATCTACTGCCATTCTTCACTATAAAATACTTGTTTGTGTCATACACACTACAAAGTTATAGTCATTGGTTTTAAACATCCACGAATGGATCCATGCGAGGAACTTTTTCTCAACGACACTGAAGTCAAAGCATGTTTAGATCGATGGAATGCAATGGAAAAAATAGAGGAACATAATACGTCCTCCACCAAAATCTTCGTTATACCAAAGCTAATGGTAGAAGCCAAAAAAGTCCAGGAAATACTTGACAAACTTGTTCGTCCTTCCGACAAAGTTGTTGTGAAGGATATTGACGTCAAAGAATTTTCAAAAGACAACCACACCAAGGAAACAACAGACGCGAAGAACTGCTCCTCCATACCCACAAAGACATTCATTGTTCTAACTTCAGCTTGAAGGAAAGAATAATAAATGTTATTTAGGATAGTAATGTTTTCTTTTGTTCACGTAGTATTGTGCAACACCTCCTATTACAATTTCCTTGCATAAGTCCATTAATATATTTATGTAATTTGACTTCCTTTAATATACTTTGTTATTATATACCATTCAAATAATTGTTAAAAATTATGGTGCAGGAACGAAAGTGGTAGCAAGGACATTATAAGTTGGTAGTTTAGGATAATTTTGTGCACGAAGAGGGCATCTTTCAATCTGCCATTTCTTTTGAAATCCAAACTTCATTGTTAATGAATTATATAGATTAAAATTCATTAACTATCATTCAATATCACATTTATATCCAATTGCATCCCCAGGGAGCGTTTTTGTTAAAAATTATGGTACGGGAACGAAAGTGGTAGCAAGGGCATTATAAGTGGGTAGTTTAGGATAATTTTCTACACGAAGAGAGCATCTTTTAATCTGCCATTTGTTTTGAAATCCAAACTTCATTGTTAACAAATTATATTGATTAAAATTCATTAACTATCATTCAATATCACATTTATATCCAATTGTATCCCAAGAGAACGTTTTTCTTAAAAATTATGGTGCAGGAACGAAAGTGGTAGCAAAGGCATTATAAGTGGGTAGTTTAGGATAATTTTCTGCACAAAGAGGGCATCTTGCAATCTGCCATTTGTTTTGAAATCCAAACTTCATTGTTAACGAATTATATTGATTAAAATTCAGTAAGTATCATTCAATAACACATTTATATCCAATTGTATCCCTAGAGAACGTTTTTCTTAAAAATTATGGTGCAGGAACGAAAGTGGTAGCAAAGGCATTATAAGTGGCTAGTTTAGGATAATTTTCTGCACGAAGAGGGCATCTTTCAATCTGCCATTTGTTTTGAAATCCAAACTTCATTGTTAACGAATTATATTGATTAAAATTCATTAACTATCATTCAATATCACATTTATATCCAATTGTATCCCCAGAGAATTTTTTTTTTAAAATTATGGTGCAGGAATGAAAGTGTTAGCAAAGGCATTATAAGTGGGTAGTTTAGGATAATTTTCTGCACGAAGAGGGCATCTTGCAATCTGCCATTTGTTTTGAAATCCAAACTTCATTTTTAACGAAATATATTGATTAAAATTCAGTAAGTATCATTCAATAACACATTTATATCCAATTGTATTCCCAGGGAACGTTTTTGTTAAAAATTATGGTGTTGGAACGAAAGTGGTAGCAAAAGCATTATAAGTGGGTAGTTTAGGATATTTTCTGCACGAAGAGGGCATCTTTGAATCTACCATTTGTTTTGAAATCCAAACTTCATTGTTAACAAATTATATTGATTAAAATTCATTAAGTATCATTCAATATCACATTTATATCCAATTGCATCCTCAGGGAACGTTTTTGTTAAAAATTATGGTGATGGAACGAAAGTGGTAGCAAGGGCATTATAAGTGGGTAGTTTAGGATAATTTTCTAAAGTCAAGAACATTTAATACTTACAAATTTGGTTGTATTGGAGTATGCACGTGTTGGACAAATAAGGACAGTTTGTTTTCTTCATAACGATTGAACAAATGCCCAAAAAATATTTCAAAATTATGGGCCTGCAAAACAACAAACTTAACTTTAAATTCAAAATCAATCAAACGTTTTAGGAATAAATAGTAGAAATCAATTACAACAGTTAGCATAACAGTGTCAATCCTTTTACGTTCTTTCCTATTGTGGCCAACTGAGTCCAATGCAAACATTTCCATCGTCGGAATCTTCACGGCGTAGCACCACCAATGGTCGTCATGGATTATGGGGACAAACAACTAAAAACAAACAATTATGTCAAAACTTGTTCAACAGATAATCACTCATAAGTGAAAGTACATTGTATGACATTTAAGAACACTAACAAATTCAGCATTAACAATGTCATCAAACCCAATGATATTGGCTTGGAAGAAGTTGACGTAGTCATTCAATGTCCAAACTTTACGATGCATCTTTCTCTTTTTTGAGTCTTGTACAACTTGGCACTGCAAGAAAAACAATTATTTAACTTTGATATGTAATCTATATACAATAATTACAACATGAAATGGAGGAAGATTTCAACCAACCGTATATAATGGACTAAAATATATCCTTTTCACTACTCCTGTGGACCTTTTTTCAAAGTACATGAATACACTTGTTGCAAACAGCATCCCCTACAAAAAATTAAATTCATAATTATACATCATTTATAAAACATTCATAAAAAAAAGTATTAATAAATTGACCACAACAATTCTCATTTTTACCATGTTGTCCACTTGGCTCCGAGGTCCTAAGAAGTAACACTCGCGGGTCCCAAACACTTGACCGCAGATCTCAAACACAACCCTTCCAACAGACATGGAAAATGTAATCATGTCTCACCATCTAACTCAAATAAATTAAACAAATTTATAACAACCATTAAAAGACATTACCACCAAGGAGCCCTAAACGGAGTAACCAAGTTGTACAAATATTTGGGATTGACTTCCAATAAAGGGACATCCTGATGCAGGTGCACTGCTGGAAGGATGGCTAAAAGAGGTCCAACATCCTTAACATCGTGAACGTCCTCAACGTTGTGAACGTCCTGAACGTCCTAAACACCCTGCACATCATCTTTGTCTTCATCCAAACAACCTTCCCCACCAGTATATGTGGGGGTTACAAAAGATGGGTTAGCCTCATCTCCTACACAATCAACATCAACAACATTTGTTTCACCACCAACATCAGCTTCACCACCAACATCAGCTTCACCACCAACATCAGGTTCACCACCAACATCACCAACATTTGCATCACAATGCACATCACCAGCATATGCTTCACCTTGAACATCACCACCAAAAACTGAATGTTGTTGTCTTCTATTCCTAGCATCAGCAACCATAGCAGCCAAATCACTTATGTCCTTATTCATTTCAATCATTCTACTTTTGTTGTGTTGTACTTTCTGCATCAGTTCTTCCCAACTCAAACCATTGTCATGTGCACCATGATCTGGTACTGGCCCTTCATCCAAATTAAGGGCTGCACGAATCATTGGGTTGTCATGGTTCTCCTCGCGCAACAACCACTGCCAACATATCTATCAACATCCAAATATAAATAATCAATCATAAACAATAAACAAAACCATCTAAAAGTCATCAATAATTATACACACAAAAAAAAAAACTAACTTACATTGTTTTTCTTAAAAACTTCTTCTATTTTTTTTGACCTTAACATAACCGCAAGCCAATTGATTATTCTTGGGAACACAATTTCATGTTCACCATCAATTGAGCCCAAACATTCAACAGCCCAAAGCTACAAAACACAAATAACTCAATATGAAGTCCAAATAAAATACAATTTCTTTAAATAAAAGGTAAAATATAATTTAATTCTTACCTGTAACATTGCAGCATTGCCACTAATGCCTATAGAGTGCTTAATGTCTCGTTGCCTTATCATCATTGCCTCCTTTGATAAACTATTAATTAAATATGTATGGACAGTTTTTGCCCAATCATATTGGTTCAAACTATCAATCTTATCTAAAATTGTAAAAGGCATCTTACTAACTACCTTCGATTTCCTAGGAAAGTAAAAAAATATAAAACAAAGTAATATATACAATTGACATACGCAATCCACATCAGAGTCATCATTTTGTAGTAAGAATTTTATCCTATTTACAACGTCTTTTGGACTAAATGAGTTTGAAAGAAATTGTTGACAAACAACACCAACAACATTTTCATCAAAATTAACATGTAATCCCCCAACACCTAGACCTAGACCCCAACGTCTTTGCTTCACAATAAAGCATTCGTTACGGCCAATCCATCGGTTCACCATTTCATACAACAATGGAGTGCATAAGTCTATCGGCTTGTCCATATTAACACACCACTTGAATGGAGTTTGTCAAATTCGAATCCGGTCAACTTCTCTGAGTTTAGAATTAATTTCCACAATGACTTTGGTATCACACCACAACCACAATCGAAGCTGCATATTATTTTCAACAAATACAATCATTAACCTACACTATTGAAACCAACAATTACATTTTGAATGCAACAAGTTTACTTACATTGGTACCAATTTTTGCTTTATTGAAATCCATCACTGTAAAATGTAGGCACCTAAAATGATCATACCAAAATCAATGATTCATACTGAAAAAGGGAACAATAACACATAATGTATGTACAAGTTCTGATTCCCAATTGTAATTTCCAAAACCAAAACTCTTTATACTTCTTCCATGTGCCCACACCCCTTTTCACCGTTTCTTCCAGCTTTTCCTCATCATTTATTACTCTTTTCTTCCTTATTCTTTTCTTTCATCTTGGTATTCATATCTTCGTTTTCTAAACTTACAATCAAATATATCTCTAATATTTCTTATGTAATTAGTGTTTTTATCTTACTTAATCTTAAATGCTTTCTCTGTATTTAATTATTTCAATTCAATTTTAGCAAGTCAATCTTAAAGGCTTTCTCTATATATAAATATTTACTCATCCTGAGATATAAATAATTAAAATACACACTTTCAAATCTTCTAAGTAAAATATAATGCATGTAATGATTGATGAAATAACAGTGAATTTGGTATTATGGGATAATGATCACGTCATAATAGAAACTTTTTGGTGGAACAGTTATACAAGAAACCAATATGGTGGAAGAATATATTTTTATCCAATGTTTAACATAAACCAAATTACCATTCCTTTCCTGGGAATACTACATTGTTTCTAATCAAATTCATTGTTTTCAAACCATCTCTACTTTCTCTAATGCCTTCATAATAATATTTTATAAAAACTCTATTTTTATCTTAATTAAAGTCCAAGATGGAGTTCAATCCTTCAATTTTTTATTGTTTCTTTCCGCAACAGTATACTTACATACCAATATTTTAACATTTAGATTCAATTAATTATTTCAAAACTAAAACTTGTCAATCAATCATATACTAATAAGATGGGGTATATCTTGACTATGATGAAGCATTAAAAACAGCACAAGAGAAAACTAAAAAAAAATGAGGGTTTTGAAAGCTTGTGTTTGCATGGGAAAAAGGTGAAGCATTGAAGGAACATAATGGATATTTTTTTCTTTTATTAGGGCTCTCCAAGTCAAAGAAAGATTTCTTGCAGAACCGGCGAAAGAAGAAAAAGCCACCACACCTCCTTTTACCACACTCTGCGCCTTCTTTCCTTCTCGTGCCAATGGATTTAACTTTCTAGATTCTTTATATAATATTTCGTTTTCAACTACACAAATGGTCCCTCATAGTAAATTCTTATTAATATTTTCCTAGGGACCTCAACATTGTGCTGTTCTAATTTCCTCACAATTCCAAATTACATCATCCTAATATCTTTGCTTTTAATAAAAAAAATTGTATAACAACATCAATATTGCTTTCAAATTTGATACATGGAGATTCTATATTGGAAACAAAAAATAATAATAATACCTGCCTCTAAAAACAACACCATGATGGCAGAGTAACAAAATATTAAAGAAATCATGGCAAAACTGGAAAAAAGGCATAACAGTTTAATGTTGCCAGGTATTGAGTTAACAAACAAAACCGATCATACCATGAAACTCAAAAGGCCAGACAAATTCTATGTTTAATGTTGCCAGGTATTGAGAACAAGCAAATTATAAATTATCTATATCTCACTTACTTCACTCCTTTATCATTTACTAAAATTGACATATGTATTCAAGACTAATTTCGCACATATTGCATTCCAATACTAATTTCGCACATAATGCATTCCAATACTGGGCAGAATCGTAGCATTCGATAACACACATGATAAACACAGTCAAGGTAGCATGCCATTTCAATTTTCCCTTTAATATTAAAATAAAAAATCTAAAATAGACCTACCTCGCGAAAGGCAGGGTAAGACGACGGAAGGAGACAGCAAGCTACGCCGGGGGAAGGAGAAGGCAGGGTATGACAGTGGACATGTGTCGCAACGTGGTCCGTTGATCGGCAAAAGGCGGTGCGAAGAGACGATGGTCCTCCGGTGGCTGTTGAACGGCGAGGGACAGTGGAAACGGCACGACTGGGAAGAGTCGCGACTTGTGGGAAGAGACGCGAAGAGCACCGATGATCGGCAGCAGAGCCTCTTGGTGGTCCTCCGGTGGCCGTTGAACGGCAAACGACGGTGGAGTCGTGACGGGGCTTCGATCGTTGGGAGGGAGAGTTTCTCTCTCTAGGGTTTCTTTCTCAAACTCTGAAAATGAAATTTGAATTGAATGTTTCCTTCCCCTTTCACTCAGACCCCTCCATTAATCCACGTCATTTTTTATATTTTTTATTTTCTTAAAAGTCGACCAATGACAACGTGACGAGTCACCGGTGTAAAAAATTTGTCATCCTGAAGGTGTCAAAGTATCATTTTCCTTTATTCTTATGCATTTATTCATTTATTGGACAATTCTCGTTTCAAAAAAATATTCTTTTAATTTTTTAAATAATATATACAGGGAAACCTCACTCATTAAATCAGTGTTGACATGACATGATGTTCATGTCGTCAGCTTTGAATGATGACCAGGTACATGAAACCTATACGAAATCGGTATTAAATTTGGTCAAAACATTTTTAATTACTTAAGTTTATTATTGATTTACTTTAATTGACGAATTTCATTTTCTTGATATCAGTATAATCAAATGATGATGTCAATTGACCAATTGTTTACTTGAGAACAAGCAAAGTTTTAAGTCTGAAGTTGTGATAACGGTTAAAAAACTGTTTTTTTTATACTTGATTTTGATACAAAACATATCTTTTATGACTTAGAAACTAGCTTGAAATCATGCATTTTTAAGAGAGTCGAAGGAGGTTTTATGGGTATTACGCTTGGTTTTCCTTGTTTTGACAGGACTTAATGAGAATTGAATGAAGGATGTTGAAGTAGGAAGGATGAAAAAAGGTGCACATGAAGAATCGCAACCATCGCTCAGCGCAGTTCAACGCTGAGCGCCAGCTTTGCTGAATAAAGACTTTGTCAAACGCTCACTAGTGTAGCGAAGGGAAACGACTGCGGTTGTTTTTGACTATACGTCGTGGTTTACGAACCGCGGCATATTCAGCCCCGGTAAAAAGTCTGGGACTTTAGGCCGCGGTTGGAACCACGGTAAAAAGCTGGAGAATAGACCGCGGTTCCTAATATAGCCACGGCCTAAACCCTTGTTTTTTTTAAAAAAAAAAAATCGTAGCATTATATGCCGCAGTTGGAACCGCGGTAAAAAGGCAGGAATAGATCGCGGTTCGTGCCACAACCGCGGCCAAAAGTCTATTTTAAAAAAAAAATACAAACGTGGCACTTTCTACCGCGGTTGTGGTAACAACCACGACATATTCTCCTGTAGTTTTTTTAAATAGCAGGTTTGTTTTTGTGATATCCACTCCCACAAAAACAGACCTGCATATCAAAACATGTACACAGATTCAATTTCAACAGATCAAACACAAATTCAAATGTATTTCAACATCACATAAGTACAAAGTCTAATAACTAATAACTAAGAACATTTCAACATGTTCAAATGTATTTTAAATCTAGTAACTAAGAACTATTATATAATCTAACTATATAATTTGCAGCAGCTTTCCTCATGAATGATAGTGGCTTCTCAGGAACTGGTGTAGTAGTCTTGAATCTTTGCACAAGACAATTGATATTAATTAGTGTATATGAATTCCAAATTTTGGAAAAAATCAAAATTTGTTAGATTTAAATATTACCTTTTCCCAGCTTCTTGTGATATGAGAACGAATAATATGCGCCATCCAATACATTACATAGTATTCGCACTCATATGACCCATTTTGTCTGTTACACTGCAATATATCATCACAGTTGTAAATAGTTAGTGAAAAACATTAAAACAAAACAACTATAACAAAGTATGGCTTTAGCATATGTCAAACCTTGAGAGAAATCCATGCAATATTTCCTCTGTTAGCTATTGATCTCCCAACCATCATCAGACTTGCTGGAATAGAACTATATATTAAAAAAAAGAGTTTTAGCATTCATTTATATAAAAAAGAAAGTCCAAACATTGAGGTTCTTACCAATCAACTAATTGTCTGAGATTTGCGGGAGGAGGCCTGTGCAATGAGCAGAACCATAAAGCATAGCTCTCGTGCATAGAAATAACAAGAAGCTGCCAATGGCGCCTGAAATTCATAAAAACTTAACTATTATATTTTAAAATCACATATGAAACTTTATTATGTTAACAAAGTTCACTTACCCGGATATATAAGGCAAAAAATATATTTTCTTGCCGCTTGCAAAACTTCTAATGAGATTTGTGTTGATGTGATCAAAATCATTTGATTCATGAATGGATTGGGGATCAATGAATCCATAATCATCAGAGCATCCCAAGTTGTTACTGATCCCAAACATATACCTGAAATCAAAAATTAACTTTGATATACGGATACTTGTATATAAATCAATTTTATAAAATAATTGCTCATAGACTTACATCATCCATAGCTGAATAATTGAAATATTCAACTCTTGTCTTCCCGACGCAAGCTCTCTGACATCTTGGCTATGAAGGTATAATGGGACCTCAGAGGCTCTCCCAAATACATTAGCATCATATTCAACCTCCAAAGGCTTATCTTCAACAATGTCAGCAAGTAGATGCAATGAACCAAGAGGATCATCCTCAGATAGAGGAATTTTCTCCTGTGCTTGCGTCTGTTGTTACATGGAAAAAATAAGATAATTAATATAAATAACATGTAAACTTTAAAATTGAGAAGTGTAAAGTAGAATTTCATACCGGGGAGTCAGAAACTGAACCAACCAAATGTTTAAGCCAAGCGATAAAAGTCTGGAATGCATGTGCCACAGTGAAAATCTCATTTGTGGGCAGAGGAACTTCGGCATTTGGTATTATCATTTCGTCCACTAAGACCTTCACCTTATCCTCTGATAGATCCATACCATGAACAACAGTCGCTGCCTTGAACACTGTTCCACGAGCTACCAGGACCGTCTCGGTATCGTCTAAAATGTATAGCAGACATGGACTAGCATCGTCCATGTCATCCCTTGGACGGTTGGTGCGGAAGAACTTCCTTTCCCGCTTCTCCCTGTCAGAGTAAATGTTAGATTATACAAAAGATAGAAATAATTGCACATAAATGTTTATGAAGTTTACCTGTAGGAGGCACAACATGTTCCTGTTCCTGTACAGGAGATGGCATCAGGCGCATGCCATAGTTCTAAAACTACTGCTGGAACATGGAGCTGAACTCACTATACAATCTCCTCCGTAAGGTCTGCTCGAAGCTGTTTTGAGATCTCTTGTGTCATCCTTTGTTGTTGTTCTTCATTGTATGCATATGAAGTCTGACGAGAAGTGCTCCCAAAATAATCTCGAATTCCTACTCCAATCCCAGCAGCACGTACACGTCCAGGGTGCTCAGGTCATCCAATCGCAGCGGTAAGAATATCCTGGCGACCCTCTGAAGTGAATTGACCTTGGGAGCTCTGATCAACCAAGGAGTCTTGTAACATTATAAAACACCATTATTCTT
Organism: Vigna trinervia; assembly: GCA_027743565.1. Lineage (NCBI taxonomy): Eukaryota > Viridiplantae > Streptophyta > Magnoliopsida > Fabales > Fabaceae > Vigna > Vigna trinervia. Next base: position 1,753,812 of record JAJDEZ010014720.1, read on the forward strand.
TAAAAAGTACAATGTAGTATGTAAAATGAAATTATTATTATTTTAGGAACAGTGATAACTTACAATTCTTTCAGAAATTTCTCGTGTAGTGTCAGAAGAGTAGGTGCCTGATGGTCTCATATGAGCCAACTTCCATTTTTCATGTCGAGAAGGTGGAGAAGGAGGTTGAGGGGGGCTACCACCCTGAGATGGTGGTCTAGCATCTGCCTTTTGCTTGAGGATTTTCTCCTCAAGCTTCCTATACCCACCACGAGATAATAGGTGGGGGTTTTTGTTATGAGCACTTGTTCCTTGTGCTTTGCTTCTAATTGCCTGTCACAGATGTTTAATTACTTAGTTCATATGATATATATTTGTTAATGAGGAATTGAATAATATCAACTATACTAACATGTCATTCCTCTGTTTTCCGACTCTCTACAAAGAGCCGCCAAGTCTCCTCATCAATGGACTTATATGTACTACATGGAGACTTATTTTTATGCTTTCCAAATATATATCTTGATGTCAACTTACTTTTAAAGTTTCTGAAGTTTTCAACAACAGTTGATAAAAACTTATTTCTAAGTGTTGCGACATTTGGAATGTCAAATGTCAGCTGAAATAAACATAATAAAGTTTTATCAGTACAAAATTATCAATATAAACAAATTGTAATTCAAATGATATTAACTAACTTACCAATATATTGTTCCATATAATGTTTCGACCAACCTCGGACACATGGTCAAAAGATGGAGTAAGAATATTAATCCTGTCACGTGCCACTACTCCAAGGTATGATCGGATGTCATCAGCATTGGGGCCAGTTGCCACACCTGTGATCACGTTAACATTCATTGGAGTTCTTTCACCACTATTCTTTCTGATCAAAAGTTGTTTCATCCTGGTGGGTCCTCTAGTGGATCTAGTAGGGGAAGCCTCATCCCCTGAAGAATGTGGATGATCAGCCATATATCTGTCAAAATAAATAACAACATGAAAAATTAATAAAAGACTTATGTAATATCATATAATTTAACAAAACATGTAATAGTAATCATAGGAAATATATAAAAGGAAAACTTATGTGATATTAATAAAATACTTATACAGAAATTGGAAATTCATACATAAAGATATGGATTCATCATATGTATATTCCCTCATCATGATTTGACCGAATTGCATGTACATCGTCGTCAACTAGTAATTGGTCATCCAAATTTGTTGTAGTTTGAAATGAATGGTTGTCAGCAATATGAATATTAATCAGATTGTCTTCGTTAACTTCAATTTGTTTTTTGCCTTGAAGAGCGACATACCAATAGTCAGACGCAGGATCTTTGACATTAAAAACCTGAGATGCTTGATGTACCATGATAAATGGTTCGTCTCGATAACCCACCTTTCGAAAATCAACCAGTGTCATACCCGATTCATCTATTTTCACATCACTCTTATTGTCAAACCACTTACATTTGAACAATGGAACAAAAAACTTGGTGTCATTGATAACGGTCTCAAAACTGTTATTTTCATGCATAAATTTGATATTAAAACACACCCTTTGTAGCTTAAAATGAGTTTAGAATCAAGTAAAACTCTGAAGTTGTGTTACATGAGAGTCAAAAGTTGTTTTTAGAGATATTATGCTTGTTTTGCAGGGTTTTTGATGAAAATGGAAGATGGAAATGGAGTAGGAAGGTCATAGACTCAAGAATGAAGGAGAAAAAGGAAGAAAAGAAGAGTCTGTGAACCGCTCAGCAGTCAATTCCACCGCTGAGCGTCCTATTGCAAGGAAAAGTTGTTGTCTGACGCCCAGGCGGTGACGCTGAGCGTCCAGAGCAACAAGAGGCAAACCGCTCAACGGTCATTACAAGCGCCTGGGCGGTGGCGTGTGTTGAGGCAAACCGCTGAGCGGCCAATTTAGGCGCCTAGGCGGTTGTCTGATTTTATATTTTGGATTCTGAGATATTTTATGTTATCTTTTTGGCTTATATATAGTCCTAGTACGAATCCAAATGTAATTCTTTTGGCAAAGAACAAAGTCCATAGCAACTTTACACCTTTGGAGGAGGTTTCTTGGATGCTTAGGCTCCACTTTATCAATTCTAGGGTTTGCTTTTTCCATTCTTCCATTTGATTCATCTAGTTTCACCATGATTATGGTGAACTAAACCCTTAGTTGTTGGGGAACAATGTAATCTTTTGAAACTCTCATATATTGAAATTCTTGTTTACTTTATATGCTTACATAAGCTTGATTTATCAATTGTTGGGTTCTTTACCTGTACTTAATGCTTCTACAATTTAACTCATTCGGTAGAAGTTGTTTGTCTTTATTGATACGGGGACGTACGGTAATGTTATGAACTGGGAGAATTCCTTGATTATGTTAATACCGCCTAGGGATAGGGGTAGGACGATCAATTGTATTTTGCTTCCGCTCATTATGCATTATTAGTTACTAGGGGAGGCTAGGGATAGCAATTCGGTAATTAGTAATAGGCTCTTTTCACCAAGGGATTGGGTTAAGGGTAGACCAAGAAAGTTTGCATGGCAATATGATAAATAAGCAAAGTAAATAAGAAGAGTAGATATATGAGGGTGGATAAGATGAAATTGTAACCCCCAACAACCTCATTCATTCATAGTTTCTCTCGTCAATTGAATTCTTGCATTTGCATGTTTATTTTTTTGTTTTGCATTTGAAACCATTAAAATTATTTTCTTTTCTCAAGTCTTAAAAGATTTGTTTACACGAAAGATGAGGCCTTAAGAGTCCTTTGGGAAGAACGATATTAGGTTTACCAATTTTTATTACTTGATACAATCTGGTACACTTGCCAGGGGTTTAACAGTAATCAACCTCCCATATCTCTTCTATTATACCATAATATCTCATTGATCCAAGTACAGGAGATTGATCTTTTGATATGGAAAATTGAAGCGACTCAACTTCTAAACTGACTCCACTATTTTGTACTATGCTTTTATCATCCAAAGTTTTCGTATAAATTGTGCAATTATTAACTTCATAACCTGTACAACACACGACATCAAACTTTAAACCATTTGCAAGCTACAATAAAGTTTGAGAAAAATGTGGCTCTTTGTCAATTTCAGATTTGAACCAAGACATAAATGTTTTGTTATGCTCCATCAACTGCCATTTCTCTGATTGTCTTTGATTTTTATTCTTAACAATGGCTTTGTGTGCTTCCAAAAAATGGATCACCTCATCTGTGTTGTTCAATATATAAAGATGTGCTTGCAACAATTCTTTGCGATCTGTTGTCACCACATGCACACCTCAGATGCTTTTACTTGTAGAAAATTTATTCAACCATGATGTGCGAGGAACTCCTATTGGATTCGTTGATGTCATGTAATCTAAACAAATCTCGATACTTTCTTCAACAATATACCTTTCAATCATTGAACCTTCAGGACGATATGGATTTTTAACGTACCCTTTCAAAATCTTCATATAACGCTCAATAGGATACATCCATCTTAAGTATACCGGTCCGCACATCTTGATTTTTCTAACCAAATGAAAAAGTAAATGTACCATAATGTCAAAAAAAAGATGGAGCGAAAACATCTCTAGTTGACACAAGATGATAACAATCTAGGATTGAAGTTCATCTAACTTTGTCGGATCGATGGCTTTACTACATATTGACGAGAAAAATGAACACAACCTGTTTATGGTCTGCCTAACATTTTTGGGCAAAATTCCACGAATATCCACCGGTAACAATTGTTGCATTAAGACGTGGCAATCGTGAGACTTCATGCCAACAAGCTTTAAGTCCTGCATTGACACTAAACTCTTCATATTTGAAGAGTATCCTTGTGGTACTTTGATACTCTTTAAACAAAGGCAAAAACTTATCTTCTCTTGTCTAGACATTGTGTAACATTCAGGGGGCAAATAAGTACGTTTACCAATCTCCTTGGGTGTCAACTCTTCTCGGATATTCATGTCAACCAAATCCAAACAAGTATTCACTCCATCTTTTGTCTTTCCCTGAATGTTGAGTAGTGTACCAATCAAGCTATCACACATATTCTTCTCTACATGCATCACATCTATGCAATGTCGAACATATAACTTTGACCAATATGAAAGATCAAAGAATATTGATTTCTTCTTCCAAGGGGTTGTTACAGATAACTTCTTGGATGTTTTCCCAAATACATGATGTATTTTATTAACTTTTCAAGAATTTGAAGGCTAGTAAGTGGATTTGGTGCTTCGTCCCTCTCTTGATATCCATTGAATGCTTTTTTTAACCTTCGATATGGATGATTATGTTTTAGAAATCTCCGATGACGCAGATACACCGTCTTTCTTTCGTGTTTCAATTGATGAGCTGCAGTGTTTTCTTCACAGATAGGACATGCTTTATGACCCTTGAAAAGTCATTAATGGTGCAAAATAAGCTAGAAAGTCATTAATGGTGCAAAATAACATTGCATGCATCACAAAAGTCTCAAAAGCAAATGCATCAAATATTTCAACCCGATCAACCCACAAAAACTTCAAGTCTTCAACTAGTGGGCTTATATAAACATCTATGTCATTTCCAGGCTGCTTTGGACCAGATATCATCAAAGACAACATCATGTACTTCCTCTTCATGCACAATGCATGAGATAAGTTGTAAATTATCAATATAACTGGCCAACAACTGTGATTGGTACTCAGATTACCAAATGGGTTCATTCCATCGAATTTGGCAAAATTTTCTATGCCAACATCGCAGATCATGTCCTCTAATTTGTCTTCATCCGGTCGATCTTCTTCCATGGTGGAATCAGTAAGATTTTCAGTTTGCGAGTCAGTCGGAAAGTGCATTTCTTCGCCGTGCCATATCCATGTTGTATAGCATTTTAGGAAACCATCACAGATAAGATGTTCTCTAATTTGGGTTGCGTTCAACTTTCTCCCATTCAAACAGTTCACACAAGGACATCTAAACTTCACTTCATCATCACTTCTCCCCTCATTACGTTGCGCAAATTGTATAAATTCCTCTACACCTCTCTCATACTCAGCACTAATGCGTGGTAAATTAATCCAATTTCGATCCATTCCTAAATATTACATAAAATGATAAGCTACTGAAAATCAAACTTGCAATTTCATACATACCAACATTATAATTTCACCTAGTGATTATTCAAATATTTTAAGGTTTAGGAATTCTCATAATTCTATATTTTTTATGTTTTCATATTTTAATAATTCTAATAATTATAAAAATTCTAATAATAATTCTAATAATCCTAAATTACAAAAACAATATATTTTCTATGTCTACATTATCAAACAACAGTAATTGTTATTATGCAAAAACAACGAACAAATCATGTTGAAAAAATAAAAAACGATGAAGGGCATGAAATACCTGGAATGGGCACGACGAGAAGGAATGGCACGGCAATGGCACAGCGTAAGAGGAATGGCAGCAGAAGTTCAATCTCCAAGTAGAAATTGACGATTCTGATCGGTCAAAAATCTTCCCCAACGTCAAAAATGGCAAATGCACCGAACAAAATTGAGTTTAAACGATGCAAAACGATAGAGAATGGAAGAATAGTGTCGTCGTCGACGAAGAATGAAGCAATGCGCAGGTCTGAAACTGTTTCGCGAAAAAGACGATACTGGTCGTGATTTTTATTTTTTAACCAAAAGAGGGGAATATGTCGCGGTTCTACACTTAACCGCGGTAATATAGGGGTATATGCCGCGGTTCACAACTTAACCGCGGCCTATTCACCTGAAAAAAATAAATCAAAATGGCATTTTTGAAATTTTTTTCAAACTATATGTCGCGGTTCAACGCCAACCGCGATCTATTCCCTTAAATATTTAAAATTTATTCAGATAAGGGAATAGGCCGCGGTTGCTCTGAAAACCACGGCCTATTCCCTGACGTTCTGAATCCCCCAACTGTCTTCCTAACTGCCTTTTGGGGAATGTCAGAAGGTAGCAGGGGGAATAGGCCGCGGTTGCTCTCAGAATCGCGGCCTATTCACCTGCTATTTATTGTTTTTCTGACGTGGCGTCAAAGGCAGAAAGTTGACTGGGGTATAGGCCGCGGTTCCCCGCTGAACCGCGGCCTATAATTTCGAATTATTTTCAAAAATGCCATCGTGCACTATTATGTTGTGGTTTTTGGTGAACCGTGGCATAATGTGCGCTGTAAAAAGCCAATTTTTTACTAGTGGCTTAAGCACTCACGCTGAGGGGAGAAGATAGAGTCGCGCCTACTACTGAGCGCCAGAATCAGTGCTGAGTGTTGGCCTCTCTAGTGAAGTCACTATCAAACGCCTGGGCATGAACGCTGAGCAGCCCATTTGAGTGTCGCACCTACCGCTGAGCGGTGAACCCAGCGCTGAGCGTTATACTTATGGGCCTGGGCCAGAATTCTATTATTTTCTGAGTTATAAATAGACCCTAGACGAACCAGAAGGGGTATCTTTTAGCAAAAGGGACGCAGAAACACGGTTTTCACACCTTGGAGGCGGATCTTGGATGCGGGAGCTCCAATTTCACAAATCTAAGGTTATCTTTCATCTTTTTTCCATTCAATTCATCTAGTTTCACCATGATTATGGTGAACTAAACCCTTTGTTGTTGGGGAACGATTTAATTCTTTGAAACTCTCTTATATTGAATTTCTTATTTTATTCCTATACTTGTGTTATTCAATAGTTTGAGTTTTTCTTCCGTTCTTGACAATGCTTTGTTTAAGACGTTATTCAAATGCATCACCTTTGATTCTTTCTATATGGAGACATATAGTTAGGTCTAGACATGAAGAATTTCTCTTGATGAAGACATATTACCTAGAGATAAGAATACGAAAGTCAATTGCTTTAAGCTTCTGTGGATATTGCATGAGTGATTACTAGGCAGACTAGAGATAGTAAACTAGTAGTTGTGATTAGGCTCTTTTCGCCGAGAAATCGGGTTTAGAGTAAAATAGAAAGTTGCATGAACATTGATAACAAATTTGAATCTAATAAGAATAGTAGATATTTGAGAGTGGATTAGAATGAAATCGTAAACCCTAACAACGTCATTCATCCATATCTTTTTCTTGCCAATTGATCAAAACCCTTGCATGCATGTTTAAATTTTATTTTCCATTTACAACTCAATTTATTATTTATTCAAGTCTTATGATTTTCATTAATCACATGAACGTTTAGGCCTAAGAGTCCTTTGGGAGACGATACTCGGACTTACGGTTTATTTATTACTTGATACGATCTTGTACATTTGCCAGTGTGTTAACAGTTACATGGAAAGATTCTTCTCATTCTCTCTCTAGCCATTTTGATCCCCTACTTGAGAAGTCGGGGAGATAGGTCGGAAGTTGCGATGGAAGACGACTCAAATTGCCTTGTTGGGAACACGTTCCTGTTAGTGATAACAGGTCATGACGACACAATATAAGAAAACGAAATTGGGTCATGAATGGATTGGTTATGATATTAATGTTGTGATGGAATATGTTATATGATTATATTACTCTGTGATTAAAATGAAATATGCTTTATTGTGTGTTATGATATTTCTGGTTGCTCACCTTGAAAGTTGTGGTTGTGGTTTCCACCTACAATGATCATGCTTGTACAGGAGTAGATTGCATTGCAGATAAGACTGGATTGAAGTAGCTGACGTGAGAGTTGGGGCCTTATATTTCGGGGATGATGATTTATTCTATTTAAAAGTTTTCAAACTTGGTATCTTTGTTGTAAAAGGAATTATTTCAGATTTTTGTTTTGAACAGACAATATTTATAATCATGTTTTTGCTTCTGTATTTTAATCAAATAAAGTTTGATTGTTCGAAATAAATGTTTTATAAGAAAATTTTTGAAAATTTTTTCCATCGTGTCATTCCGAAAAATCGGGGTGTTACACAAAACACCTCGTCATGTAGTTTCGTTGGTGGCTTTTGAGGGACAAAGACACATAACCCCACGCTTGACAAGGAAACATGTTCTTCACTCGGTTAGAGTTATATACCTTTCGAGAAAGCATGGTTTTTCCCAAACCACCTATACTAATGAAGGAAAGAACTTTAAGACAAGAATCTGACGCCATGAGTTTCTCAATAAAAACTTAGGAGTCGAGTGCAAACCCTACAACATCTTCCTCCTCCACATATATCTCTATTTCTGAATCTGCTTTGCTTCCTCTTCTCTGCCTCTCTTTCTATCCTCGATGTCATACCTCTATATATTTGTTGTCAAAGATCTCTTTGATTCTGGCCTTGATCCCGTCGATCTTCACAACCACCTGGTGAAGCATGAGCGCGTGGTCTACTCCTCGGAAACTGACTTTATTGATTACGACTCTCGAGCTTTGGTTGATGATGCTTATGATGTAGGTTTAATGACCTCTTTGTTCTCGTACGTGACGTCTATGATCTGCCTGACAAGTTTCACGACCATACTCAACAAGGAAAACTGTGAAAGAGAGGAGCCGAGAAAAAGAGAACCGATTAGATTGTGAAAATGAAGAGAACATGAAATTAGGAATTTAGATTTTAGTATAGGTGGTCTATTACTTCTGATAATACGTTTTTAAGTTTAGGCTTAATATCAATGTTTAGTCCCTATTTTCGTCAACTTTGTTCGATGTGGGACTCCTTTTTTTTAATGTTCAATGCAGTCCTTAATTTCGTAATTTATATTCAATTTGGTCCTTTTTGCTAACGACTTTTAAATTATTAACGGCACAGTATCCAGGTCAGCCATCAATGAACGAGTTGTTCTATATACGTGGAAAATTAAAAAGAAATCTAGTATTTGAGAGTGGTTTTGTTGGAACCCTAACCCCCAAATTGCGAGAAATAGAACCCAAAAATGCAAATGTCAAATTCGAAACCCTAACCCCTAAATCGCACCAACAATCTGTAGATGAGCATCAAGAACACATGAAATTCCCAAACCAGAATATCAAGAACACAAGGACTTCTCAAAACAACACCCAATTTCAAATTGCAATTCAAAACCCTAATATGAAACCTGAAAACATAAAGGAACCCAAATTTCCCAAATCAGAAAAGAGGATTAGAAACCCTAAATTATAAGATTGGGACCATGATTCCTTTTGTTGTCGTCGTCGGTACCCCTCGCAACACATCATTGTTTCCTTCGCCAGCCACTGTGACATTGTGTCGTAGAGACATCGTCGCTATGAAAGGAAGTAGAAGAATATCTCCCTACCCGATGAAAGGAAGGAGGTGGGAGAGTTGTGATGATGCGGCGACAATGGAGTTTAATGTTTGGTTGACAAAAATGAGTCCAACATTGAACAAAGTTGACAAAAATAGGAACCAACAATGATATTAAGCCTTAATTTTATTGTGAAAATGTAATAGAGTCTAACTTATTATGATAGGTAAGAAACTAACAATCATAATAAGACTTATTAGGTCAGATTAGGAAGACATGCAATAGTACGTTTACAACATAATTTCAATTTTTCCACCTTGTCCATCTATTATGATAGGTCTTTTAAAGTACGTCATAATAATTTTTACTTTTATTACAAAAGTGTCATCGGTCAACTTATTATGACATGTAAATTTTACCTATAATAATAAGTCTTCATAGAATCTCTTTTCTCCAATAATGAGAGTTGCATCTTTGCAAGTTATATATATATATATATATATATATATATATATATATATATATATATAATATAATAGATTCATATTTAAGATATCAATCTGTCTTAAATTTACTTGCACCGGTTGTTTCAAATAATCATGATAATGTCTCCAAAATTGCAAGAACCAAAAGGAAATTGATTCTTCCTTTCAAAAGAACAAGTCAAACTTCTATAAAGGTGCATTTTTGTTTTGCCTCTAATTATTTTGAGCTATAACAATGGAAATCAAATTTACTTACAGGGGAATAAATTTATTATTATTAAGAATGCACCACACAACATTGACAATAGCCTAACCAATATATGGCTTCAATTGTGGTCAGTTCTCTATATTAATTTATGCATTATTATTTCAAAGTATGATTTGATATTTTACAACTTTGATTACATGCATTTTCTCTCTCAAATGTCATGGACCAAGCGCTCAATAGCAACAATACTATAATAAACACCTTTGGTTCAAACTTCTTATTAGAGGTAAAACGCTGACTATTTATTTTTTATTGTTGTTTTTCAAATATTATGTTATTGCTTTCAGGTGTTGTGAAAAATTTATGTGCTTAAAATTGAAGTTATGAATCTTAAACAAAAATATTTGTTTTTTATTCCACCTTTTGTGCCAGATAATGACCAGAATGCTTTCATTGTAAAAAATCATTACTTTACATATAATGATTATAAATTATTTTCCTTAATTAGGTGCAAATTCTTCCAATGCCTTCTAAATTCAACCGAAATTGATATTGTTGTACATTAAGTTGTTAATGAATATGGTTCTCTCTCTAAGAATAAGGTGTTATATATCCTTCGAATATTATTTAAATAATTAAGAAACACTATGAGATAATTCAACAACATAAATATATTGTATGGTTATCAGATGGTCTACCGGAATATCGAATTTAAATACAATGAGACTGAACGGTTAGATCCTGTGGATCGAACTGTTGTCTTTAATAACAGTTAAGATTAATGATGATTAATTTAAGTCAAAACATAATCATTATTAGTTGGGTCATGATTAGGTCAGTGCTAATCTGAAGTCCATTCCAAAATTTATAAATATAGATTTGAGGTAATGAAGTAGGATGGTTGATTTTATTATTGAGTTCGGTCAAACAAAGTGAAGGACGAACAATGATAACGAAAAACATTTGGACACACATGACTTAAAAGACTTATAATCTCAACCCCATAACTAAAACAAGAAGGAAGTCTTAGTAATGGATATATCAATGTCTAATGCTTATTTATTTGCAAAATATAATGGATTAATTAATTCTATTAATTTTTTTTTTCAGTTCATGCACAAACCATTTGACCATTGAACCATATTCAAAAGTGAGTTGCAAGGTTCAAACCTTGTTGATTACATCAATTTATATTATTTGTATTTATTGTACAATATTTATGTACAAATTTAATGTAGTTTTAATTGTTCTAATAATGTGGTGATTCTACTTAGAAATTGTAAATATTGGACAACCATGCATTCAATGTGAATACTATCAAAGATGAACTATTAGTGTTGTCAACACAGGCCACTTGGTCAATCCACCACAAGTTGGCCACTTAGCGAGTCTATCCAACTCGACCCACTTATTAATAAGCTGAAAAAATTCAAACTTGGTGCTGCAAATGTCATTACAGGGAAAAACATTGATGACAAGATATTTATCCTACGAATGGATTTAGTTCCTTTTGATTCAGGATTGCCTTTTGAATTTCAAAGAAGGAAGTTTCCAATATCAGTATGCTTTGTAATGACAATCAATAAAAGTTAAGATTCACACAGACAACTATATGTTGTTATTTCTAGAGTTAAAACAAAAAAGGACTTAATGATGATTTGGGCCCAAGCCCAAGTATCTATTTTTAATATTTCTTGTATTTTGTATAAACATGTGTAAAATGTGTTAAGCATGTGGTAGACATAGGTGGGACTTTCATCCCTATAAAAGCATGTTAGCACCTTGTGTGAAGGCACTTTTGAGAATAATAAATTGTGATTCTGTAAAGAGTACTCCAGAGACAATTCACCTTGAAAGTCAAGGCTAGAACATCCCATAGGATCTCCTTTAGCATCCTTCCATTCACCTCTCCATCTTCCATTTCCCATTTTGCCCTTCAGATTCGCGCTCCTCCATCTCAGCTCCCTTCCACCAATCGGTGTGGCACGCATCATCTACCACATCCTCACTTTCGTTTCTCTCTCAGGAATTCCTTCTTGTAGAAGACATATTGAGTTGCGCAGCACAACATCTCGAATACTCTTCGCCCAAACCCTATTTTCCATCCTTTCTCGGGAAGGCCTCCATCTTTGGCTTCCCACCTTACCAAATCTTGACTCCTTCGCGAATCCAAGCCATGGACAACCTCTTCCATCAGGTTTTCCATCAATCCACCGATTAATTTCTTCTTTGCACCTCATTTTCCTGTTTCCGTCGTTGAACCTCCCTTCGTAGTTCCATTTATCTCTTTTCTACTGATTAAACATCTTTTCTACTGATTAAATCATCCCATATCTTCAACCTTAGAGTTTCCACCGAACAAACCTCCAAACCTAGGGTTCATAGTTCTTTTGCTGCTTCATCTACTTCACCGACGTGATTTTCTCCAATTTCTTGGACTCTTCTCCGATCTGCCATGACCAGGGGGTCATCACTCAATATTTATTGTCGACGAAGATGGAAATATTATTAATCCTATCATGCCCAATAGTCATATGTTGCTTAGGAGTCGAGACTAAAGGTAGTTTAAATACTTCTTCCTCCTTCCATCTTATGAAGCACCTTTAAGGACAAAACTGTGATAAAGAAAGGATTCAAAGTAGAAAATACCTGGAATGAAGGGTGATTGAACATAATAATGTCACTCAACAGACTTGGGAGCATAACATTAACGCCTTCCACGGGATCAATAACAAGGATTTAAGATGAATCGTCAGTCCTTTAAACAATTTAAATACTCATTTCTCCTTCCTCCTTTCATCCTTCGACAAAATTTGACAAAGTATAGATATTTCAAAATAAAATATATATCAAATAAAGAGTGATTAACCTGATAATATTATTCCACCAACTTAAGATTAAAACAAATAATTTTGTCTTTCTCGTACATTGAAAGAAGGTTGGAAGCTAACATAATTAGATTAATCAGAATATTAAAATAATGGTATATTTTTAATATTTTTTAACTTTTATGACTAAACAACAACCATATCTATTTTTTGTCACTACAATCCTTAGTTCTTCAATATATTATGATATTTCTTTATTTAATATTAGTATTTATTATTTCACATTTGATTTTAATTT
>JAJDEZ010014720.1:1767218-1879301 GCA_027743565.1 Vigna trinervia
CTAGTTATTTAATAAAATGTGTGTCTCATCACTTTCTTTCACTCCTTGACCTCCATCTTTCTTTCAGAGTCTCTTTTCACAGTGTTTCACCTTTCTAAAAAAATTTTGACATATGATTTTTTAAAATTAGATTATCGTAAATTTAATGAAAATACCAAATTAATTTTATTTAATAAATATTAAAACCCAATTAAATAAGACAAAAATATCATAAATATTAATATAGAAATTAAATTTATAATTAAGTCTTTAAAATATAAATAAATTTAATAAATTATATTATTTTTATTTTGTTTTACATGAAATATTTATAATGATAGATAACAATATTTTAATATTTTATGCCACAATATTTATATTATTAGTTCACATTATGCCACAAGTTTTAGATGTTTATATTACATTTTTTTCAATATTATTACAGACGTCTTTCGACAAAAGAAAGTGAATAATTTATTTATTTTCTTTTCATGATTTATTTCATTTAGTTGGTATTGTTTGAGAAAAAGAAAAAGGGAGATATTTTTAAATGTTTAAGAATATGAATAAATTTAATAGAAAAAATGCCGTCGACATTCCATAGTCACATGGCATATTCCATACAGATGGAGAGAAACTGAAGATAGAAAGAGAGAAAGAGAAAGCAGAGAGACCAAAATAATGCCGAGCGCAGACGTTACCACGGTGATGATTACGGCAGTGTTTTTGTCTGTGGGTTTGAACACTCTGGTGAAAGCAAACCTGTCCAGTGGCATGAGCAATTTCGTTTTCGTTGCTTATTCCAACCTCTTCGGATTCTGTTTCCTGCTAACCGCAACCACCCTTCGTTACAGAAGCAGATCTCCACCACCGCTCAATAACTCCATTGTCTTCAGAGCTTTTCTCATTGGCTTCTTCGGGTATACTAACAGCAGAACATTAAATCCTGTTTTCTTCTTGTGTAATTTTGGTCTGTAATGATTTTGTTCTTCTTCTAGTGTTTTCATTCAAACGCTCTTTTACATTGGGCTTGGATATGGCTCCCCTACTCTCAGCTCAGCCACAGAAGATCTTATTCCAGCTTTCACTTTCATAATCGCCGTTGTTTTCAGGTCTGTTTCCGATTCTTTACTGTTATAAAGCCTTCTCTAACTGTCTGGACGCACGTTTATTTGATTCAGTATAAAGTCAATTTTTAATGTATAAATTCAAATAATTATTTCTTTATCAATCCACTTTTCTGACAACTAATTAAGTTTAGAATGGTTTTATATTATTATATCGAGTTTATCCATGTGATATGTGTTAAACATTTACAATTAATGTATCAGAAATAAATCATTTTAGAATAAAAAATATATTTTAATACATATTTTTTAGCACACGATACACACGTTATTTTTTTTACTAATTTATTATTTATTTATTATTATTGTATTAACATATTCTAAACTTAATGAGAATAATAAGTAATATAAAATTTTTAGTTAAAATTTTAGTCGAAATTTTTTTAGTTACGATATATATATCTATATATGATTGCTGTCTTTTAATATGGAACTAAAAAGAATTTTTATATTAGATGCAGATTTTTTGTGTATTTTTAAAATTTAAAATATAGAATTAAAAGTAAAGTAAGAGAGGGAAATGAGTTGAAAATGAAAGGACTAGTGACGGAGAATTAACCAAAAATATAGACACAAGAGACTCGAGTCAGACAAAAAGGAAATCGGTTTAATTTTTTCTGGAGTTTATTTGTCTTTTTATATAGTTTGGATAAATTATTATTTTTTGTTCAAAATTGTGCTTTGACTTTTAGATATTTCTATTTTAAAGAAGAAAAATAATTAAAGTCTAATGCTCCTTAAATATACATAAATAAAACTTAATAACTAGATTTATAAGGTAGCCAGAAATTTTCTGTCTTGTTATAGCAATCACATTTTGGTATGTTTGTTTCGATAATGGAAAGTAAAGCAGGAAAAAAGTAAAATGTAGATACAGAAGTAAAATAAAGAAAACACGAAAAAATATATATACCTTAAATTTTCCACGTAAATTTGATGAAGAGATTTATGCGAAAACATTATGTGATAAAAACATTCTATTATTATTTAGACTATGCTTGTAAATATTTTATTAATAGTTATATCTTTTTATTATAAGGAATATATATTAATTAAAAATGAAATAAGAAAACTTAATTATAAAGAACTATATTTTATTTTTGTTTGTCTTTTTTTCCTTTTCACACTATCATTTTTCATCATTCAATTAAAAAGAGTTAATAAAATTTTAGGAATTATGTATAATATTTTGACTTAATATGATAGATTCTAATTACCAACAAATGATTATTTGGTATGTTCAGGAAAGTTGTTGCATAACAATTTTTAAGAGATAAAGTATAAAATAATAAATAAATACGCTTTTGTTATAAGTTAAAATTAATTTATACATGGGTTAATAAAATAAATATTTCAAGAAGCAAAGTAAATTTGTTTAATAAATTAAATTATAAATAAACTAATTTTAACTTTTTGAACGCTAGTTTTAATATTTTTTTTAAGAAAATTTCTTTATTTCTTTCCCACTTTTTTTTAGTATCCAATGATTGCATTTTTTTTTTCATTTTGCTTACATTTTGTGGTAAGATTTCTGCCGAGAAAATTTAGTATTAAAATGTCATTCATTTGAAGAAAAAGAGATTACTGGTTGGTTCAGCGACCTGTCACGTGTTTAATTTGAATGGAAATCAGTCGGTAAGAGGACAAAATAAAGGACAAGGTAGTGCCTACAATTTTTCTTTGATAAGAATTAGATATTCGTTTTGATATTACATTTAATTCTTTAATGTGTCAATTTCATGCAGCTCATACATGGCTTGCCTGACCTACATCAATCAAGGCTAAGAAAATCAGTGTAAAAATAATCCCCATAGAAATAAATTCATATGGCTATAAAGGCAATAAAAGCACATAAACTAGGGTCAATCCAAAGTAAAAAACCTTATTTAAAAATAAAAATTTAAAATCAAATATCTAAAAAATATTTAAAAAAACATTGAGACACATAAAAACATTTATTCTATTAAAGTTTAAATTTCGTATAAGTTGGAGGAGTTGGTCATTTTATTAAATTCACTAAAACTCATAAATTTACATGCATTTTTATCTTTCTATCTTTTTATGTTTAATAGATGTAAAATTTATATTTCATTCTTATCTCAACCACGCAATAATATTATGAGTAATTTAATATAAAAGTAATATACATTTTTTCTTTAACATTAAAAAATAATAAAGAAATTAAATAATTATATGAATTTTAAACTACGATACCAGATGAATAAAGATAAATTGTAATTAATAATTATTTTACGAATTAATAAAGTGTACATCTTTGAGGGACCTTTAAACTTAGAATGAGCAACCTAACCTATGCCTCTCATTATTTATCTTTTTCCACGAAATAGAAAAGGGTGAAAAAAATCTAAAGGAAAGTTCGAAACAAGAGGAAAACCACATAATTAAAGTTGTTAGAAGAACAATTTTACTTCGTGAAAATGCTAGGTTTGGATATTTGTATGAAGTAATTAAAGTGATATGAAGTTATTGATGTGAGGATTTAGGATGGAAAAGCTGGACCTAAAACTAAGAAGCTGTCAAGCAAAAACCATTGGGACTGTGGTCTCAATTGCAGGGGCATTAACGGTGACTTTATACAAAGGTTTGCCTATAACAAGTGATGTGATGCCAAACAACATATTTCTGTCATCTCAACAATCACAATGGCTGCTAGGAGGATGTATCCTATCAACTGCTACCTTTACTGCTTCAGTCTCAATTGTTATTCAGGTAAATAGGTTTAACTACTCATTCAAACTATAATCTACATTAAGAATTTATTTCTATTTAAAGCCTACATAAATACTATGTGATAATAAAATGGATATTGTTCAGTTTATAGATTATTAATGCTTTGTTGGGTTAAGGGTATTTGGAGAAGATGATTTGGGGAAGAGTGATTGAATGAATTTGAGAGTAAATTTTTTGTTGTTTGTTTGAGTGGATTTAGAAGTAATTGGGAGTGGATTTAAAAGTAAAGTTTGTAAGAATTAATGTAGAATTTGATTGATGTGACAGATTTAAAAAATTTGTTTAATTGGTAGAAATTAAAGATTATCAAAATAACCCTAGTTATTAAAGTAATATAAAATGATATTTGTTAATGTTATATTTAATTGTAAAAATGTTTATAAAGAATAAAAAATTAAAAATAATTATTAAAATTAATTTTTAAAAAGTAAAAAAATTATAATTTAGTAAAATGAATTTATTTTTAAATATAGTAAAATGAATTTATTTTAAAATGTGTAAGTGAGGTGCATGTTTAAGCTATGTGTAGGATTGGATGTGAACTTTGAAAGCATAAAATAATTTGTTGGTATCTGCTAAAAAATATAAGAACTTGGAAATGCAGAGTACACAAACACAACAAAGACACACTCTTAAAACACCCAATATAGAACACAGGCCATGAGTGAAGCCTTGGAGAAAATCAAAGCAGGTGAACAAAATTAGACTGATGTGAATTCAAATTTTGATGATACATATACAAATACATGTGTTGATTTTTGTTTGTTTGCAGAATTAATGTTATTAGGATTTATATCCCTATTACTTACTTTTGGTACACAATACATTGCAAAGATATGCATCCTTGCATCAGCTGGTGATATCATGCTTCCATGCAAGAAGGTGGAAGCATCAAAGGAACTAGATGTGTTATGAGAAATCAGGGTAAAGTGTCATTGATTTCTCAGTCGGGGGTGCACCAGTTGCGCATATTTATCTTTGTCCTCGCTGTTTTTCACATATTCTACAGCGTAATGACTATGGTACTAGCCCGAGCAAAAGTAAGTTTGCTTTTCCAAATACAAAGGACTTCTTTCATCGATAAAATAGAAAGTCTCTGGGTCTAACGACTCCATTATTCTACCTAATTGTTTTCCACAAAAAAAGGAATAACGAAAATGGCATTGCTCTACAGATGAAGAAATGGAAAGCTTGGGAAGCAGAAACATCCTCTCTTGAGTATCAATTTATAAATGGTAAGACATCTTCATGAGCTTCTGAAAAACTGAAGATGTTAGGAGTCATGATAATTTCAATGTTAATATTTTGTTGTGAACACACCTCCATCCTCTACGGCCTTCTCCTCAACCCCAAGGCCACATTGCTTCCATGGGAGGCCAAGAACATGTTAACCGCATTAGCCCATGCACATTGACAGCGGCGCATATTCGAATAAACGTTTCCTGGAACCGGATACGCCAAGTCCGTAACTGAATATGCCTGTTTTGCAACTTCTTCCAATTGCTGGAACCGAATACACGCCCATGAACATCTCTTCTTCAACCGCTGCTTCAAGCTTTCCTCATCTCCATGCAGTTATTTCTCATCACCAATCGCTTCCTCATCCATTAACCACTCTCTTTCTTCAACTTAATCACACGACTTCAACCTCGAAGAGAATGGTATCGAGACCTATCTCATCGGGACTGAACTACTCCCTTCAAAGAGTGGCAATTCCAGGAAACGCCGCACCTGATAGGGGCGAAAAATGACAGCGCATGCGTGGCGGAAATGGACTGGGTGACGCTGGTGGCTTAATCACATGGTTGGAATCGATTATTTAATTGAAGAATCGAATAATGTTCAAACATTAATATTTTCCTTTATTTATATTATGGATGACTGAATATTGTCGTGGAACTGATCAAATAATACATGGCATATAAGTCTTTTATGCCTAAATCATTGCAAATCGTAGCAAAATACCGAGATGAACCGCACAGTGAAATCTCACAAATCCTTGCTTTTCTCTCTTTGCAAATCAGCGCAAGCGAACATCACTTCTCTCACAAATCCATCCGCGCTAATGACTGTAAACAGGAAATCACCTTCAAACGAACATAGCATAAATGACTTTCAAAGATATTCACACTAGATAAAAATTACATATTAATGGTGAGTTTAATTTGTTGTTAATAATAAAAATTTGTCACTAATTTAAATTTATTGACATATTACCAACAATTAAAAATTCATTAGTAAATTGATCATTGATAAATTTTTCAAATTTGTTGTCACCGTTAAATTGTTGGTAATTGACAATGCTTAAGAGTTGAAGTCAAAGACAGTTTAAATACTCATTTTAAGGACAAAACTGTGATAGAGCACAAACTTCAAAAAGGACAATACCTCGAATGAAGGGTGATTGACCTTAACAAAGTCACTCATTGGACTTAATGTTAGGATACAAACAAAATTCGCACATCAAATAAAAACAAGACATGAACATGAGTTTATATTCACATAAGATACCTTCATTGGCAAGAGACCTTTTGGATTGGTGCTAAAGCATATTTGTCTGGACTTGACCTAAAGCGAACAATATCTTACCATTAAGGAGACCTATGTTTCTGTTAACCTTCCCTACAATTAGTATCAGAGCTGATGGTTAGCTTTGGTGACCGACTCAAACGGGTACATCCCTCCATGGTATGGTGAAGCCTTGGAAGGCGACTGATGAAAGACAGTCAGATGAATCATGGGAGGTGGAAAGGAAAAGATGCTCAATGCAGACCATGGTGCACTCGTGGGAGGTAGAGAACCATAGTCCTTTGTTTGAGGGGGGGCATGATACAAACAAAAGTCTCACATTAGATAAAACCAGAAGATAGACATGGGTTTATATACTCATAAGGTACCTTCATTGATAAGAGGTCTTTTAGAGTGGAAGCAAAAGGAAATTCGTGAGGGCTTGTCCTAGAGCAAACAATATTTTACCATTGTGGAGACGTATGTGTGTGTTGACCTTCCTTACACTTGAGATCAGAACATTGGTGCCCACCGTGGGGCCGAAAATGAGGTTCTAAAGACGAACCATCGGTTCCCTTAATCCCCCCATTGGGGATAAACCTTTATTCCCTTTAGACCTTGATAATGGAGCTTATGTTCAGGTACACCCAATAGTCCCACATCATTTAGGAGTTAAGATCAAATGTAGTTTAAATACTCATTTCTCCTTCCAACCTTTTAGGCACAGTTTAAGGGAAAAATCTTGATAGAGAGTACAAGCTCTAAAGTGGACAATATCGACAAGGGGTGATTGACCATAATGATGTCTTTTAACGGACTTGGAATTTAAACAAATATTATTACTAAAATCTAGAGTGTGGACCTTTGGACAAGTAGCAGGATTTTAATAATGGCCTGAGTATTCTCGATGACTAGAATCAAATCCCTTGTTGTTCAGAAAGTAAACATTCACCTGCAAAAGATTCTTCGACACTCAAGCCACTAAGAAATCATTATGAATAAAAGAAAGTGTGTGTATTTCCCATTGAAATAGTGTGTATTTATAGGATTTTTGGATCCTATGAGATTTGTTGTAAAAACTAATAATATTAAAAGAATATCAATAATAAAAAATTATAACAACTTATTGTTTATATTAAATTAATGAAATAATAACAATAATAAAATAGCTTAATTGATTATATTCTATTGATATATGGTATTAAAAGACATTATAATGTAATCAAACTACCAAAATATAGTCCCATATCATGTTAATATTTGATAATTGCACCAATAAATTCTTCTTAGAATATTATTTAACCATTTTAAGTCAATAATGCTAAAAGAGTGTTATTGTCTAAGTAACTCGAGTGCCTACTTTGTGGGCTTTTATTTGTGTTACTTTTTGCGTAACTTAGGTGTCTCATTTGAGAGCTCTTCTTGTGTTACCATTTAAGTAACTCGGTTGCCTTGTTTGAGGGTTTTGCTTATGTTACTGTCTAAGTAACTTGGGCCTCATTTGGAGGTTTTGCTTTTGTTACCATCTAGGTAACTCTAGTGCCTCGTTTAAGGATTTTTCTTGTGTTATTGTCTAAGTAGCTCGATGGCCTCGTTTGAGGGTTTTTCTTGTGTTACTATTTAAGTAACTCAAGTACATTGTTTGTGGGCTTTGCTTTTGAGGGTTGTGTTAACGAATAAAGACATATATGTAAATGAAAAGAGAATTTTTATTTAGGAAATTAAAGTGTGCCTCTTTAAAACCTTTTTGTGGCAAAAACCCAACTTAGGAACAAAATCCAAGTGAAAGAAAAAGAGTACACATATCCTCATATGTTGTAATACATCTTTAGGTTGGTTTCATTCCATGTCCTCACAATAAGCTTTTTTTCAAGCTCTTTTTGCTTGTAGGATCCATTTTAGAGGGAGTATGTAATGTAATATGGTTCGTCTTAGTCAAGTGCAAACTTCCTTTCTGCTTAAAGTTCCGAGCATAGCCGAAATTTCTGCAAACTAGGTTTACCTTATGCATTGTTCTTTCTTGAATTTGGGTATTGTAACTTCGGGTTGTTATCTACTCTTATATTCGGGTATGGAATGCCAAGTTAATCTTATACTCGAATATTATTGGAACATTGAATTGCTCATTTACTCAATCGTTGGAATGATTAACTACTCTTGTACTTGAGCTTAGAATGTCGAGATGTTGTACTTGGGCACTAGAACATTGATTTGTTCTTGTACTCATTGAATTCTTCATGTACTCGCAGTCTACTTTGTTGATCCTAACGCTTTGGGGATCAACATTATTCCTAGCCTTTGTGGTTGACAGAGTGATTAGACCGCTCTCGGCATTTGGATTGTCAGTCTCCTTCTAGAGTGGTTTACATACGACTACGCTACATAGACGAAGTTCGATGATTGCTATTTGGGTTGTTCCTATTTGAAGGGATCTTTCTTTCTTCATTTTGTCAAGTTTTTGGTTCTTTTATTCAAATGTTGTACTATCGTGCAACTCTATATTATGTTTTTGCTTATATTACATGTGTTTCTTCTCGAATTTCGTGAATGAGATCTAGATCAACTCAGATGTTTTCTTCATTGTGCTATTCACCAAAGTATTGTCTTGTTGAGCTCTACTTAGCAAGTAACTCCCTTTTTCTTGTGAGGGGGCATGAGGATGATTTTGGTGATGCTTTAGACTTTTAATGAAGGATGGTGCAAGATGATACTAGGACCAACCTAAAGTATCAGCTGCGGGATGTATATAAGTTTCTTGATGGAAATATTGTTAAAAGTTTATTAAATAGACTCTTAGGAAATAAAGGCTAGTCACCATGCACATACTTAAGAACTTGTCTTTTGTAGCCATAGTTTTTCTTAAACCCTTTTTACAAACTTCCTCAAAGAAATTCATGCTTTTTATTTGATGAAAGCATCCTTATAACCATGAAACCAACACAAAGGATATCGCTCATAAGCACAAGTTTGCAAATTGATTCATCAGCATTCTCATGCATCGAGGACTTTGTGGTCATTATTGTTGAGATCGATTTGTAGTTTATTATCATTTGGAGTTTCACCAAAGCTTCATCTTTGAGCTGGTGTATTAAGATTTCAAGAGTCAAGCTATTGTGTCTTTGTCGGAAGATTCTCAATTCTAATGAGAAAGGTAAGATCCACCACTTTAGCCATTATTAAAAGGAAAATATTTTTTTATATGAACTTATGCATTATTTTTAAGGTCTTTTTTGAAATAATTTTTAAATGACTTTTCATC
The DNA here is from genome assembly GCA_027743565.1 of Vigna trinervia. Taxonomy (NCBI): domain Eukaryota; kingdom Viridiplantae; phylum Streptophyta; class Magnoliopsida; order Fabales; family Fabaceae; genus Vigna; species Vigna trinervia. The sequence continues at coordinate 1,776,843 of JAJDEZ010014720.1, forward strand.
CGAGTTTATATGTTATTCTTAACGCTTTTGTGATAGTTCTTGAATTACTTTTTATCCGAATTTATATGTTATTTTTAATGTCTTTGCGATAGCTTTTAAAATGAATTTTCATCCAAGCTTATGCATTATTCTTAAGGCATTTAAGTAGCTCTCAAATATGTTTCAATTTGTAAGTCACCACCACTTCTCGATTGTGATTAGCAAAACTCTAGAACTTAAACTCTAGACTGCATACTATGATGCAATGCATGTACAATAGTCCATTTTGATCATAATCACTCATGGTCGCAAGTGGGATAATTGTAAGCTGTGATGAATTATTTTCATCGGCTATCTCAATAATGATAAATCATGTTATATATAAGGATAGTATGTTAATTTAAAAGAATAATAATAATAATACTTGTGTTGATATATAATGATATATTAGGTTAATATAAGTTATATCAATAAATACTTCTTAGAATATTATTTAATTATTTTAGGTCAATAACGTTTAATAAACCTTGTCCGATCATACTACTTAAGATTAGGATACTTTTGTGCTGGGTAAGTACAGTAATTATGGTTTTTTTCCTATGAACAAACATGTTTTTAGTTATTCTGAAAGAGTTTAAGTTCAAATTTTGTCCCTTTAAATATTTTTATTCATTTTCTAATTCTCTTATGTACATTTTTATTTTCTGAATGTCACTTTGTCCTCACACATAACAAAAATGAGTCTTTTGATGCAGACATGGACAATTAAGGACTACCCAGAGGAGCTAATGCTAATTACCATTGCTACGAGTTTCTCTTTATTGCTATCTTTCATAGTTGCTTTCATTGCAGACAAAAATCCCAAGGCATGGATACTTAAGCCTGATATGCAATTGGTGTGCATATTTTGTACAGTAAGTTTGGATTTATTGCAGAATAAACTATTTGATGTAGCAAACCAATAACTTTGAACAATTGGGACCTTATTTTACTGCTCTAGTTATCTTTGTGATTCTTGTATGTAGGCCATTATAACAGTATGTACACGAGGTGTTGTGGATGCATGGGCATGTCGAAAGATGGGAGCTGTATATGTTGCCATGTTCAGTCCTTTAGGAATTGTGTTTGCACTTGTTATGGGAATTATATTTTTGGGAGACAATCTTTATCTTGGAAGGTATGTGCATGCATAGCAAGAAATTAATAACGTTAGATTTTTCGTAATTAATAAGTTGTTGGATTTTGATTCATTGTGCAGTGTGATAGGATGTGCTGTAATAGCTATTGGATTTTATGCTGTATTATGGGGTCAGGCTCAAGAGGAAAATAAGACTGGTGAAAAAGATGGAGCCTATGGCATTATCCCTTCATCTGAAACCACCCTCTTACTTCATACAAGCAAAGACACAATGATAACATAAAAGGTTTGAGGACTTTTATCCTTTAATGGAGACAGATTAGATAGTTGAAGTGAAGTCAAATATCTTAAATGTTTGCCTTCTATTTCAAGAGTGCTTGATACCGGTCACAACTACAGCAACTTCCAAGTCATTAATTTTCCCTTTTAACACCTCTTCTCAATTCTTGAATAAAATATTCATGGCAAATAAGTTGTAGTACATTTGTAGTACATTCTTTATTTCTACTTTATTCTTATATTTATGTGTGATAACCTTTCACTAAGTATACTAAATTGTTTGTAAGTAGTAAAATTAAGTATAGAGTATCATTTTCTTAAAGAAATTAAATTATCTAATTAGAATTCTCTATCAAAATCAATTTAGAAACGATACTCATTGAATTCATAATTACTGAAATAAATTGTAATAACATCATATGAAGATAAAACTCAGTATTATATATCATTATTTCATTCAAACATTCACATCAAGACATACTAGTCCTTATTCCTTAGCAACTTATTCTAAATTCATATATCAGAATGCTAACCTCTTACTTAATTTAACATACAATTTGAATGAAATCAGATGCTAAGAATGACCAAGTTATTGAGTCTATCCCTAGATCCCAAATGACTTAGGTACTCTATCTATGTCCATGTTCAAAGTTACTTTCTAGTAAGCAGAGACATTCAATTAGAATTATATTCCATACAATTATGGTAAATTCAAGACAAAGCATATGAACAAACAACGATATATTGAACAAGAAAATTACATCACACTGAGTTCATTACATCCAATTCCAACGAAAAAAAAGTCTAGCTACTCCTAGTCATCTAGAACCTACACATTTGAGAAATTCCTTGCAGAAAATTGTATCTTGATACCTTGAAGTAGTCTCCTGAAGTTCCTAATATGATTTTGTATCTTTGTTCTGTCAGAAGTTACCATATTTTTCTTTGTCTCGACTTAAAAGCCAATCCAATATTTAATTAATTCGCTGAGCGCATGCATAATTGGTGCGCTGAGCGAATAATCTCCCTTGTAGCTGAGCGCATGATTAATTAGCTTAGCGAGAAACAGGTGACAACACTCCAAATGATGTATAAGTTCATGTACAATTGACAATATAACTTTCTACTTACTATTATAACTTTTCAATAAGGAAACACATTTTTCATGATTACAACTTTGAGCTAATTAATAAGTATGAAAACAAGTATTTTACACACTTATCAATGTGATATAATTGACCGATGTTAATTTAATAAAAAAAACTCCTTTTAATTTATGTGTTCACATTTAAATTGTACTTATTGAGTACATTGAAGTGCCTAACAACATTAATATTCCTTTAATTTCTTAATATATTCTATTGAGTGCATTATGTATCATTCACATAATATATTTAGATAAAAACATATCGGTGTCTAGGTGATGGAGAGATAAACTAACAAGGTAATAAATTCTTGTGTCGATTATATACATATATGTACACATATCATGTACATATATGTACACATATGATGTACATATATGATGTACATATATGTATATATGATGTACATATGTACATATATGTATATATGATGTACATATATGATGTACATATATGTACATATAAGAACGTATATGTACATATATGTACTGTACATATACATATATTTGTAGATATATATATATATATATATATATATATATATATATATATATTTGTTGGGGGGGGGTGTGTATGTGTGAGTGTGTGTGGGGGGTGATAACGGTTCAAAAACTGTTATTTTCATACTTAATTTTGATACAAAACACACCCTTTATGACTTAGAAACTACCGTGAAATCATGTATTTTGCTTAAGTTAGAAAATAAGAGAGTCAAAGGTGTTTTTATTGGTATTATGCTTGGTTTTCCTTGTTTGGGTAGGATTTAACATGAATTGAATGACGGAAGCTGAAGTAGGAAGGATTTGGAGGCAAGAGAAGAAGGAAAAGTGTTTAAAAGAAGAATCGGAGGCACCGCTGAGTGCCACAATACCGCTGAGCGCCATCCTCTTGAAGGACTTCTCTGGCCAACGCTTAAGCGTCAACGTTGAGGGGAAATTCAGTGCCGCAACCACTACTGAGCGGCACCGCTGAGCGCTGCTATCTTGGTGAGTTCGCTGCCAGACGCCTGGGCGACAACGCTGAGCGTTCTTCTCAAGTGCCACACCTACTGTTGAGCGGTGAACCAGCGCTGAGCGTTACTTCTTTGAGCTTGTGCCAGTTTCTGTTGATTTTTAATGAACTATAAATAGATTTGCACGACCGAGAGAGGGTATCTTTTGACAGAAGAGACGCAAAAACACCTTTTTCACCCCTCAGAGGCGGATTTTGGATGCGGAAGCTCCAATCTACAAGTTCTAGGGTTTATCTTTTCATTCTTTTCATTATTTTCATCTAGTTTCACCATAACTATGGTGAACTAACCTTCCATTGTTGTTGGAGAAACGATGTAATCCTATTGAAACTCTCATATATTGAATTGATGCTTTATTCATATGCTTTATTTCATTAATTGTTAGAGTTTTTCCTCTATTCTCTATACATTCTTTATTTAAGACATTATTCAATAGCGTGATCTTTGATTTTATCTTTATGGACACATATGGGTAGATCTAGACAAGTTGGAATTCTCTCAGGAGCAATATTACCTAGACATAGGAATATGATGACCGATTGCCTTTAAGTCGGAAACCCCAACAACACAGTTCATCCATATCATACAACTGCCAATTGATCAACCTTTGCATGCATATTTAATTTTCGTCCTTGCATTCTAAACACCAATTTTCGTTATTCAAGTTTTAAATAATCAAGAAATCACATGAAAGTCTAGGCCTATGAGTCTCTAGGGAAACAATACTTGGTCTTACCACTTATTATTACTTGATACAATTCGGTACACTTGCCAGAGTCTTAACAAGTTTTTGGCGCCGTTGCTGGGGACTCGTGGTTAAACTATTCTAGTAGTGTGATTATTGATTAACTTTGACTTGATTTTTGTTTGTGTTTTTTTTTTGTTTTATTTTTTTTTATAAAAGTGCTTTTTACGGTTTTGTTTATTGTATATGCAAGATACAATTCGTACTAGGAGCAAGAAAAATCAAGAACCTCTTCTTGAAGGCTTGAGTGCAACTCGAAGGAGAAGGAAGAATCGAACTTCTAGAGAATTGTTTCCTTCTCCTGAGACATTGTTACAATCCTCACCAAAAGCATCCAACCATATCACAAAGGAGATGGCTGAGGGGGAAATTCCTAGGAGACGCACTCCGGCAGATGCCACTACTGTTGTTGGCCCTCAACACTTTAACAACATTATAAGGTTGAGGGTCAATGCATTGAGCATGGAGATGAAACTGGCATTGATTCAATTGGTATAGAGCAACCAATTCAATGGACTGTCAAACGAAAGTCCATATGATCATCTCACCACCTTTAATGAAATTTGCAACACGGTGAAGATTAATGGTGTGCCGGATGAAGCAATTAAACTTAGCTTGTTTCCTTTCTCATTGGGAGGCAATGCTAAGCTATGGTTGAACTCTTTCCCAGAGGATAACTTTACTAACTGGGAGAATATGGTGTCTAAATTCCTGAACAAGTATTTTCCAAAGTCTAAGATCAACAAAGGTAAATTGGAAATTTCTTCTTTTAGGAAAGACATGGAAGAAACCCTAGGCCAGGCGTGGGATAGATACAAAAACTTGCTGAGAAAGACACCCATGCACGGTTTTGATGATGCATTAGTAGTCTTGTCATTCCTTGGAGGTCTTGGTGTTCAAACAAATCTCATACTAGATGTTGCAACTAGAGGTAACATCAAGAACAAGACTGTAGAGGAATCCTATGAATTGATAGATAATATGGATACTACTGATATGGAGATGCAAAACGGAAGTGGAGATCTCCTTCAACAAAAAGAGGCTTCACAATTACAATCTCAGGATATTTTGCTTGAGCAACATAAGCTTATCACTCAACAGTTGGAAGAAGTGATACAGAAACTTTCTCTATTGCCATAGGAAATACAGACCGCCTCATTAGTTCAATGGCAACAGTATACCCCTCCACCTAAGAAGAATACAAAACTTGAAGAACTTTTCCAGCAAACCATGAATAAGAGTGCGTCTTATGTTAAAAGCATGGAGGCCGCATATACAAGAATGGAAATGCACTTGAGTAAGTTAATTAGCAAGGTGAAGGGGTGCGAGAGGAATGAGAGAGGTGATCCAATGGAAGAGTGTACAACCATTGTTACTAGAAGTGGTAAGGTATTAGATGAGAGAAAAATTGAGAGAAAAAAGAAAGAAAAGTTGAGTGAGGAAGAAGAGAGTGAATGGAAAAAGAAAACACCGTAGGATGATGGTGAGAAGAAAGAACAAGAGAAAGTTGAGGGAGAAAAAAAGAAAGAAGAGGTTGACGAGAGAAAAAAAGAAAAAGAGTTTGAAAAATCCCTTCCTTATCCAAAGACTTATTCAAGGAAGGAGAAAGAAAAACAGTTTGAGAGGTTCATGGAGATTTTTAAGAAACTAGAAATCACCATACCTTTTTCTGAAGCACTACAACAAATGCCTTCTTATGCAAAGTTTTTGAAGGAGCTTCTTACAAAGTAAAGAAAGTATATTGAGAAGGATACCATTGAAGTGCAAGGAAATTCAGTGCAATCATACAGAAGATGTTGCCTCCTAAGCTTCAAGATCCAGGAAGTTTCACCATTCCATGTACTATAGGAGATTTGGAAGTTGGTAGAGCTTTGATTAACCTGGGAGCTAGCATTAATCTAATGCCGCTCTCCATGTTCAAGAAGATTGAAGGTTTGGAACTCAAACCTACTATAATGACACTTCAATTGGCAAACAGGTCTCTTAAATACCTTTATGGGGTGGTGGAAGATGTGTTGGTAAAAGTGGATAAATTCTTATTTCCAGTAGATTTTGTCATAATGGAGATGGAGGAGAATGGAGATGTGCCTCTCATTCTAGGGAGACCATTCATGAAGAAGACTAGAGTCTTAATTTATGTGGAGAATGGCAAGCTTAAAGTAAGGGTGCAAGATGAAGAAGTTAACTTTGACGTGTTCAAGGCCATGTCAAACCCTAAGGATGATAAAGCATGTTTCCAAGTTGACATTATTGATGAAGTTTGTATGATGAAGAAGGCACATGATGCTTCTCCACTTGAAAGAACCCCCATTGATGAATGTGAAGATTTGAATGAGGAAGAGGAGAAGTTAATTGATGAGTGCTTGACGAATTTGGAGGTGTTGAAAGAAATCTAAACAGAAGAGGCAAGTTTTGAGAAGATTGATACAAAAGAGGAGGTCAAAGAAAAGAAGCTGGAGTTAAAGTTGCTACCATCACATTTGAAGTATGTGATTTTAGAAGAAGATAGAGGGAAGTCAGTCATCATTAGCAACTCTTTGTCTCTTGAAGAAGAAGAAAGGTTGATAAGAGTTTTGAAGGCTAACAAAGGAGCTATTGGGTGGTCAATCTCAGATCTTAAAGGTATAAGCCAAACTTACTGCATCCATAAAATTTTCATGGAAAATGATTATAGACCAGTGGCTCAACCACAAAAGAGACTTAATCCTGTAATGAAGGAAGTGGTTAGAAAAGAAGTGTTAAAGCTTTTGGAGGCCGGTATTATCTATCCAATTTCTGACAGTGAATAGGTAAGTCCAGTACAGGTTGTACCAAAGAAAGGTGGGATGACAGTGATTCATAATGAGAAGAATGAGCTCATTCCTACAAGAACAGTTACTGGGTGGCAAATGTGCATTGATTACAGGAAGCTAAATATGACCACTAGGAAGGACCACTTTCCCCTTCCTTTTATGGATCAAATGCTAGAAACATTGACTGGTTAGGCTTTTTACTGTTTCCTGGATGGGTACTCTGGATACAATCAAATTGGGGTAGATCCGAAAGACTAGGAGAAGATGGCATTCACATGCCCATTTGGTGTATTTGCTTATAGAAAGATGTTGTTTGGATTATGCAATGCCCCAGCTACGTTTCAAAGGTGTATGCAGGCCATTTTTGCAGACCTCATAGAGAAGAGTATAGAAGTCTTCATGGATGATTTTTCAGTGTTTGGAGATTCTTTTCAGAAGTGTTTGGCAAACCTGGATGTGGTGCTCAAAGATGTGTTCAAACAAACCTTGTGCTTAATTGGGAAAAATGCCATTTTATGGTAACTGAAGGAATTGGTTTGGGCCATAAAATTTCTGCCACGGGGATTGAAGTAGATAAAGCCAAAGTGAAGGTCATTGAAAAACTTCCACCACCAACAAACATGAAGGGAATCAGGAGTTTCTTGGGCCATGCTGGGTTCTATAGAAGATTCATTAAAGACTTCTCAAAGATTGCTAAGCCTTTGAGTAACTTGCTTGTTAAAGACACAACTTTTGTGATGAGTGATGAATGTTTGCAAGCTTTTGATGTCCTGAAGAAGAGATTGGTTTCGGCTCTAGTGATTGTAGCTATAGATTGGACTCAAAATTTTGAACTCATGTGTGATGCCAGTGATTATGCTATAGGAGCTGTGCTTGGCCAAAGAAGGGAAAAAGTGTTTCACACCATATATTATGCTAGCAAAGTCTTGAATAAAGCTAAGTTGAATTATGCCACCACTGAGAAGGAGTTCCTAGCTATAGTTTATGCCTTGGAAAAGTTTAGACCTTTGATAACGGTCTCAAAATCGTTATTTTCATGCATAAATTTGATATTAAAAGACACCCTTTGTAGCTTAAAATGAGCTTAGAATCAAGTAAAACTCTTAGGTTGTGTTACATGGGAGTCAAAAGTTGTTTTTAGAGATATTATGCTTGTTTTACAGGGTTTTTGATGAAAATGGAAGATGGTAATGAAGTAGGAAGGTCATAGACTCAAGAATGAAGGAGAAAAAGGTAGAAAAGAAGAGTCTGTGAACCGCTCAGCAGTAAATTCCACCGCTGAGTGTCCTAGTGCAAGGAAAAGTTGCTGTCTGGCGCCTAGGCGGTGACGCTGAGCGTCCAGAGCGACAAGGGGCAAACCACTCAGCGGTCATTTTAGGCGCCTGGCGGTGGCGTGTGTTGAGGCAAACCGCTGAGCGGCCAATTTATGCGCCTGGGCGGTTGTCTGTTTTTATATTTTGGATTTTGAGATCTTTCTGTTATCTTTTTGGCTTATATATAGCCCTAGTGCGAATCCAAATGTAATTCCTTTGGCAGAGAACAAGTCCACAACAGCTCTACACCTTTAGAGGAGATTTCTTAGATGCTTAGGCTCAACTTTATCAATTCTAGGGTTTGCTTTTCCATTCTTCCATTTAGTTCATCTAGTTTCACCATGATTATGGTGAACTAAACCCTTAGTTGTTGGGGAACAATGTAATCTTTTGAAACTCCGACACTCTTGTATATTCAACAGAGGCCATGGTTTGTGATAATGGTTCAAAAACCGTTATTTTCATACTTAATTTTGATACAAAAGACAACCTTTATGACTTAGAAACTACCTTGAAATCATGCATTTTCCTTAAGTTAGAAAATAAGAGATTCAAAGGTGTTTATATTGGTATTATGCTTGGTTTTCCTTGTTTTGGTAGGATTTAACATGAATTGAATGACGGAAGCTGAAGTAGGAAGGAGTTGGAGGCAAGAGAAGAAGGAAAAGTGCTTAAAAGAAGAATCGGAGGCACCGTTGAGCGCCACAGTACCGTTGAGCGCCAGTCTCTTGAAGGACTTCTCTGGCCAACGCTTAAGCGTCAACGCTGAGGGGAAATTCAGTGTCACAGCCACCGCTGAGCGGCACTGCTGAGCGCTGCTATCTTGGTGAGTTCTCTGCCAGACGCTTGGGCGACAACGTCGAGCGTTCTTCTCAAGTGTCGCACCTACCCCTGAGTGGTGAACCAGCGGTGAGTGATACTTTTTTAGGCTTGGGCTAGTTTTTGCTGATTTTTAATGAATTATAAATAGATTTACACGACCCAGAGAGGGTATCTTTTGGCAGAAGAGACACAGAAATACCTTCTTCACCCCTCGGAGGCGGATTTTGGATGCAGAAGCTGCAATCTTCAAGTTCTAGGGTTTATCTTTTCATTCTTTTCATTATTTTCATCTAGTTTCACCATGCCTATGGTGAACTAATCCTCCATTGTTGTTGAGGAAACGATGTAATCCTATTGAAACTCTGATATATTGAATTGATGCTTTATTCATATGCTTTATTTCATTAATTGTTAGAGTTTTTCCTCTATTCTCTATGCATTCTTTGTTTAAGACATTATTCAATAGCGTAATCTTTGATTTTATCTTTATGGACACATATGGGTAGATCTAGACATTGGGGAATTCTCTCGGGAGCATTATTACCTAGACATGGGGATAGGAGGACTGATTGCCTTTAAGCTTCTGTGCAAATGTAATGCATGGACAATTGCTAAGGAGACAAGACATTGTAAACTAGTAATTAGGAGTAATCTCTTTTCACCAAGACATTGAGATTAGGGTTAATTAGAAAGTGACATTGACATTAATGAAAAAGTAGAATTCTTAAATATTTGAGAATGGATTAGGATAAGTCAGAAACCCCAACAACACAATTTATCCATATCATACAACTGCTAATTGATCAATCTTTGCATGCATATTTAATTTTTGTCCTTGCATTCTAAACACCAATTTTAATTATTCAAGTCTTAAATAATCAAGAAATCACATGAAAGTATAGGCCTATGTGTGTGTGTGTGTGTGGTGTGTTTGTGTGTGTGTGGGGGAGGGTGTGTGGGGTGTGTGTGTGTGTGGGGGGGTGTGTGTGTGGGGGGGTGGGGGTGGGGATGTGTGTGGGGTATGTGTGTGTGTTTGTGTTGATAACGGTTAAAAAACCGTTATTTTTATACTTAAATTTGATACAAAACACACCCTTTATGACTTAGAAACTAGCTTGAAATCATGCATTTTATGTAAGTTAGTAAATAAGAGAGTCAAAGGTGGTTTTATTGATATTATGCTTGGTTTTCCTTGTTTTGGCAGGAATTTACATGAATTGAATGAAGGAAGTTGAAGTAGGAAGGAGTTGGACTTAAGAGAAGGTGAATACGTGAACAAATAAAGAAACGCAACAACCAGTCATGGAAAATCCACCGCTGAGAGCTAGCTTTGTAGAAGACTTCTCTAGCCAACGCCTGGGCGCCAGCGATGAGGGGAAACACGGGTATCGCGCTCACTGCTGAGCGGCGTCGCTGAGCGTCACACTTATGTGCCTGGGCCATTTTTTTGCTATTTTTCAGAGTTTATAAATAGATTTGCACGACCCTTATGTTGAGATTGTTGACAATACAATTGCTATATCCATCTAGTTTTTGATGATGACAACACATTGCTTAATAACGAGCACATGTTGTTGTGGCATTACATGTTCTTTTGCTGATTGATTATGATATCTGTTGAACATGTTTATGTATTGTGTTACATGTTCCTGTGTTGATTGATTGATATTTATCTGGAACGTGTTTACATGCTTTATGTGCTATGTGCTATGCATCATTTCATATGTTTTACTGCACATGTTTTAAAGTTGAAAATCACAAACACTTTTATCAACTTATTCTGGTGCGATAAAGTAATAGTATAGTCGACTACATTACTAATGGATTCGACTTTGCTAAAACCTTTGTACAGACTTTGAGAACCAGTGCTTTGTGTTATTTTGAGAAGAAAAGAATTTCAAAATGTTTTACATGTTGATAGTCGAATATGTCTGCTACACATTCGATTGTATCTGTTGTCTGATTTGGAATTCTGTTATATTTTTCCACTCTAACAACTATATTTTTGAAAGTTAGTTGAGCATTGGTGACTTAGTCAACTGTATTAAATGCAATTTTTTTTCGGTTGATTGAAAACTGCTATGTTTACTGATCTATTATAACTGTCATACTCCAGTCGACTGAATTAGTAGCTTATTCGACTGAGAAAACTTCTGACTAATAGAAATCTATAAATAGACTTAACACGAGTCTGTTAGGAAGACTTTTGATGAACTGACATTTTCAATTCTGTTTCAGATTTCTCTTAGCTCCAAGAATTCTCCAAGAAGACAGTGGTGATCTTTCTTGAAAGAGATTCAAAGAGGAGATTATACTACGCATTCATTGTCTGATCAATATCTGCACAAGAAGGTGTTCTGTCATTGATTGTGAAGGCTTGACATCCTGTGAAGACTGCTGGAATTGATTGTGCGGCTTGGCATCTGTGAAGACTGTTAGTTTTTGACCTGTTGATTGTAGGGGATTGTTCAAAATGGTGTTGGCAGATTGCAAAAGAGGGGATTCTTGCTGCAAGTCTTGCTGGTTTATTGCCTATATTTTGGTTTTGGGTTAGAGAGGAGATTTATATTTTTGACGTGGAGGTCTTTTATAGATTCCTTGTTGTAAAAACTGCAACCATTATAATGCATTTGCTTCCTGGGTTGGAAGGACACTAGATGTAGGCATTGTTAGCCGAACCAGTATAAAAATCTGTGTTTGCATTTCTCTATCCCTTACCTTTTACATTACAGTGACTTTATTCTTTACGCAGTCAACTACGTATTTTCCGCTGCATACATATTCTGATTGGTTGCATTTCAAGAAAGCTTAAAAAGCTTTAGACCTTGATTTCAAGATTGCGAAAATAACTTGTTTTTGAAACAACACCAATTCATCCCCCCTCTTGGTGAAGAAAGACGCCAACCTGTTTTCCAACAATTGGCACCAGAGCTAGTTTTCATAAGATATTTAAGAAACTAGTCGACTCTGTTTTTCTCTCCTTCGACTATACACCTAGGGATGGCTTCCTTTTTTCAAACTTTTGGTGGAGGTGCTTCAACAAACAGACCACCTCTATTTGCTGGTGAAAATTATCCTTTTTGGAAAATTAGAATGCAAATCTTTCTTGAATCGCAAGACAAAGGAATCTTGGATGCTACTTTAAATGGACCTTTTGTGCCTACAAAAACTGTTGGTGATAAAACTGTTTTAAAACCTTTTACTGAGTGGACTACTGATGAAAATAGAAAGCCTCAGTATGATATTAATGCTATAAATATTATTGCCTCTACACTAACTATTGATGAATTTTTCAGGATATCTCAATGCAAAATTGCAAAGGAAATGTGGGATGTCTTAGAGGTAACTCATGAAGGCACAAATGAAGTAAAGAGAACAAGAAAGGTTTCATTGATGCAGGAGTATGAATTGTTCATAATGAAAGCTGGTGAAAGTATTTATGATGTGCAGAAACGATTCAGTCACATTATAAATCATCTCATGGCTCTTAGGAAAGTCTTTGATAAGGAAGAAATCAATATCAAGATTCTGAAAAGTCTGAACAGAAATTGGCAACCAAAAGTCATAGCAATCTCTGAATCCAAAGATCTCACAATGATGAACATGGCTACCTTGTTTGGCAAGCTACGTGAACATGAATTGGAACTCGGTAGACTAAAGGATGAAGAGGAGATTGAAGAAAAGAAGTCCATTGCTCTGAAAGCTACAAGTAAGAACCACTCAGAAACAGACATGGACGAGAAAAAATTGATGACCTTTATGGTAAGAAAATTTAGTCGACTTATGCAAAATGATAGTCAATTGTCTAACCATGCAGGTCAAGGTAAAAAGAATAGCTTCAGCAAAAACACTGTCTAGTGTTATGAGTGTAGAAAGGAAGGAAACATCAAGCCTGATTGTCCTGAATTACAACCAAAGCAGAAAGGAAAGAAAAGATTCCCTCAAGGCAAAAATCTAAAAAGAAAAGGAGCATACATTGCTTGGGAGAATATAGATTTTGAAAGCTCAAGTGATGAAGATGCTGATCAAGATGAGGAATCCAACATTTGCCACATGGCTGGAACATCATGTAATGACAGCGACATTGATGAAGACCAATAGAAGAGAAGTATCAGCAACTAATTGAAACATTCAGAGAACTGCATGCTGAAGCCATGCGACTGCAGTACAAGGTAAATCGACTAAGCTCTAAAAATGAAAGATTAGAAAAAGAGTTAAATGAAGCTTTGTTAAATGAAGCTTTGTTAAATGAAGCTTTGTTATCTACTAAGAATGAAAGATTAGAAAAAGAGTTAAATGAAGCTTTGTTATCTGCTAAGAATGTTAAGATTGAAACTGTTACAGTAGATAAAATCTGTGAAAATTGGCCTGCTCATATTGAAAAGATAGATTACTTAACTAACACGTTAGCTAAGTTTACTCAAGGAAGAGACAATTTAGATGCTGTACTAAAATCATCTGGCAGAGTTATTTACAGACAATGAATAGGTTACAAAGCTCAATCTAGCAGAACTAATACTAAGAGATTTACTGATTTAAGCAAATCTACTAAGAATGCATGTTTCTATTGTAATTGTGTTGGTCATACTGTTAGAAATTTTTATTACAGAAATGTTGTTGTTCCTAAAAAATTATATGTTTGGAAACCAAAGGAACAAGTAACAAGGACTGACAATCATGGACCCGAAGTTAAATGGTTACCAGCAACCAAATCTTAATCTGTTTTGCAGGATACAAAGTTGATACAGTGTGATCTCAGGGATGGATCAATCTGGATTAAAATCATTGTCTTGTGAATCTACAACTGGTAAATCTGTATCAATCTACTACATTATGCTTGAATTGATTATTGGTTATTTTGTGATGACATGAATGTATTGTTTGATTGATTGAATGATTGATAGATTGTGTGTTAAACTCTGTTTTCATGTGTCCGAGTCGACTACTTTAATAATACATTCGACTATGGTCTGCTAGTGTTTTTAAATTTCTAATTTTTAGAACGTTAAAATTTAAATTTGTGTCATGTCATTAATTGGGTTAACTCAATCCTACCTGTAAGACTTTCTTTCACCCCATCTTAACTGAGAAAGAAAGGTTCTTGAACCCGCCATGGCATCTTCAAGTCGCTCCATACGCAGAAACATGGGAAAAGATGTCCCTGAATCAAGATTGTCTGACCCAACCAGCTGGATTAGTGATGAAGCAACTCACGAAATATTTCTCAGTGCAACTACGAAGACTGTTGTTTCTCTTATGCACATAAATTTAAATCTGTTTGAAAGAGAAGGATTCTTATTTCCTGACTGGTTAGAGAAGCAAGGATTGTCAATACTTGTGCAAATGAAAGGATGTCGGTACCCTGACTTAGTAAGAGTATTTTATCACAATCTAAGGGTAATTATTTACAACATTTGTTCAAGAGTAAAAGGGGTTGACATTATCATTGACAACTTCACATGGAACATGGCTACAAGTCTACCTTCAAAAGGAGCATTATCACATCTGTCATCTGCTCAAACCAATGTCTTCCTTAATAAGAGAAAAGTTTACACTGACTGGCTGAGGTTTCCTGGAAAATATTTCATTGAAAGGTTTTATGCTCGTGAAGGCTTGAGAAGAGAAAAAAAGATTATTGCTGTTCTTTTGGCATGCATCATATTGCCAGGAAGGATTAAAACTGATAGAATGACGAAGGAAGACATTTATCTTTTGTATGCAATCAAGAATAATATTCCGACAAACTGGTCAAAAGTTGTGAAGAATCACATGAAATTTGTTGCTTTAAACAAATCATTGTGTCTTCCATATGCGGTATTAGTGAGCAAAATATTAGTATTACAAGGAGTTGATGTTGAAAATGAACAAAAGTGCTTATGGTGCTCATCAAACACATTTGACTGTGACTCGATTGTATCTCTCGAAATTGTAAAAACTATCCATGGATGGAATTTTATGGGTGAAGAAGTTGAGTATAGTGCTGGAAGTATCTTTATTAATATGATGAATCCGGCAACAGGGAATCAGGATGAAAGTTCTTCTGAAGAGGACTTCACATAATCTTTCTAGCTCAGATTAAGGGAATGAAAGAAGTGTCTTGGGTTGTAGGCTATGTCTAGGTTTTTTTCATTTTGAATGGCTTAGTATGCCATCTTTTGTTGTTTTCCTTTTATTCCTTGATTTTGTTCTATCATTGTAATATCCTCTTTTGAAGGAAATGAAATCAGTAGTTTCAATCAACACTATTGCTTTTGAATTTGATTGATATTGCTTGATCTGAGTGATTGATTCGACTGCAATTTGTTTGAAGTCAACTATGCTTGAACTATTATGAATCTGTACATATTGACTTCTATTGTTTATGACTATATTTCTTGCTTAACTAAAATGCTTGATCTGGAAAGGATCTTTGAAAGGTTTTGCAGGAATAACATTGCTTTGGAAATTTCAAGAAGAGTTCAACAACTTTGGAAAGCAATGTAGTCAACTGAGGAAACTGTGCAATCGACTGCTCTTATTAGGATTATAAATTCCAATTCTGGAATTTGGTTATTCATTTACTGATTGCTTATTTTGATATATCTGCTATTATCTTTGTTATTATCTATTGGAAATATCTTACTTGAGATAATATTGTGAGATTGTTGAAGATTGTATCATTGCATATCTAAACTATTTGCTATCTTGTCTTTGATACAACTATGTGCTAAACTGATTGTTCAATCTGTGATATCCTGCATTGTGCATCTAATATGATTTTATTACATATGCATAATGACAAGGGGAGTATCACTCATTACACATTTTTAGTTCACATGCCTGCATTTCAAGGGGAGTTATCATTAACATGTGATTAAATATGATATAGGGATCATCATTGCATTTGAAAATTTGAATATTCTTTGATGCATCTCTGTTTGTTCGATTATTTAGCAAAATATCTAGAGCATACCTTTTTTGCTAATGCACAAAGGGGGAGAGAATTTATGATCTTATGATGCTATATGAAAGGGGGAGAATAGTTATTCTATCTCATGCATAATCTGCTTGATATTATTTGTTGTTATCTATGTTACATGCAAAGTCCTTGAACTGTAATAACTGTGTTATATTTCTTTTCTTACTCTGTTGTGTATTAAAGTGTGCAAACATGGTTGGTTATTAATCATGGTTGTGCATCATCAAAAAAGGGGGAGATTGTTGAGATTGTTGACAACACAATTTCTATATCAATCTGGATTTTGATGATGACCTTAATAACGAGCACATGTTGTTGCTGCATTACATGTCCTTATGCTGATTGATTGTGATATTTGTTGAACATGTTTATGTATTGTGTTACATGTTCCTATGTTCATTGATTGATATATATCTGGAACATGTTTACATGCTTTATGTGCTATGTGCTATGCATCATTTCATATGTTTTACTGCACATGTTTTAAAGTTGAAAATCACAAGCACTTTTATGAACTTATTCTTGTGCGACAAAGTAATAGTACAGTCGACTACATTACTAATGGATTCGACTTTGCTAAAATCTTTGAACAGACTTTGAGAACCAGTGCTATGTGTTATTTTGAGAAGAAAAAAATTTCAAAATGTTTTACATGTTGATAGTCGAATATGTGTGCTACACATTCGACTGTATCTGTTGTCTGATTTGTAATTTTGTTATGCTCTAACACTCTAATAGCTATATTTTTGAAAGTTAGGTCAGCATTGGTGACTTAGTCAACTGTATTAAATGCGGTTTGTTTTTGGTTGACTGAAAACTGCTATGTTGACTGATCAATTATAACTGTTATAATCCAGTCGACTGAATTAGTAGCGTATTCGACATAAATCTATAAATAGACTTAACACGAGTCTGTTAGGAAGATTTTTGATGAACTAACATTTTCAATTCTGTTTCAGATTTCTCTTAGCTCCAAGAATTCTCCAAGAAGACGGTGGTGATCTTTCTTGAAAGAGATTCAAGAAGGAGATTATATTGCGCATTCATTGTCTGATCAATATCTGCACAAGAAGGTGTTCTGTCATTGATCGTGAAGGCTTGGCATCCTGTGAAGACTGCTGGTATTGATTGTGCGGCTTGGCATCTGTGAAGACTGCTGGTTTTTTACCTGTTGATTGCAGGGGATAATGCACTTTGAGGATTTCAAGAAAGTTTAAAAAGCTTTAGACCTTGATTTCAAGATTGCGAAAAGAACTTGTTTTTGAAACAACACCAATTCACCCCCCTCTTGGTGAAGAAAGAAGCCAACCTGTTTTCCAACACCTTAGAGGTCATCTTTTGGCAGAAAGGACGCAGAAACACACCTTTCACGCCTTGGAGGCGGATTTTGGATGCGGGAGCTCCAATTTATAAAATCTAGGGTTTATTTTTCATTCTTTTCATTGTTTTCATCTGGTTTCACCATGCCTATGGTGAACTAAACCACCATTGTTGTTGGGGAAACGATGTAATCCTTTAAAACTCTCATATATTGAATTAGGGCTTTACTCATATGCTTTGTTTTATTAATTGTTAGAGTTCTTCCTCCATTATATTTGCAAGCTTTGTTTAAGACATTATTCAATAGCATAATCTTTGATTATATCTATATGGACACGTATGGGTAGATCTAGACATGAGGGAATTCTCTCGGGAGCAATATTACCTAGACATAGGGATAACAGGACTGATTGCCTTTAAGCTTCTGCACGAATTATGTAATGCATGAATAATTGCTAGGGAGACAAGACATTGTAAACTAGTGATTAGGAGTAGGCTCTCTTCACCAAGACATTGGGATTAGGATAAATTAGAAAGTGACATTAACATTAATAATTAAATTAGAATAAAGTAGAATTCGTAAATATAGGAGAGTGGATTAGGATAAGTCGGAAACCCCAACAACATCATTCATCCATATCGTACAACTATCAATTGATCACTTTTGCATTCAGATTTCAATTTCGTCTTTTGCATTATAAAACCCTAATTTTCATTCTACAAGTCTTATATAATCAACAAATCACACATAAGTTTAGGCCTATGAGTCTCTAAGGAAACACTACTTGGTCTTACCATTTATATTACTTGATTACGATTCGGTACACTTGCCGGAGTCTTAACATGTGTGTGTGTGTGTGTGTGTTTGTGTGTGTGTGTGTGTATGTGTGTGTGTGTGAGTGTCTCTGTGTGTGTGTATGTGTGTGTATGTGTGTATGTGTGTGTATGTGTGTGTGTGTGTCTGTGTGTATGTCTTTGTGTGTATGTGTGTGTGTGTCTGTGTGTTTGTTTGTGTCTTTGTGTGTGTGTGTGTGTCTGTTTGTGTGTGTTTGTGTGTGTGTCTGTGTGTGTGTGTGTCTGTCTGTCTGTCTGTGCGTCTGTGTGGGTTTGTGTGTGTGTTTGTGTGTGTTTGTGTGTGTGTGTATGTGTGTGTGTGTGTCTATGTGTGTTTGTGTGTGTGTGTATGTGTGTGTGGTTGTGTGTGTGTGTGTGTTTGTATGTGTGTGTGTGGCAAGGTCTATAGATTCAGAAAATCATGATAAATCCTGCCAAATTATTGTAAAACCAAGCATAAAACCGAAAAAACCAACTTTGACTCTCTTATTCCCTAACTTAACCAAATTGCGTGATTTCAAGTTAATTCTATGTCATCAAAGGTGTGTTTGAAGTCAAATTTAAGTAAGAAAATAACAGTTTTTCAACCGTTATCAATACCTTTATGGGGTGGTTGAAGATGTGCTTGCAAAAGTGGACACATTTTTATTTTCGGTGGATTTTGTCATAATGGAGATGGAGGGGAATGAAGATGTGCCTCTCATTCTGGGGAGATCATTCATGAAGACTGCAAGAGTTTTAATTGATGTGGAGAATGACAAGCTTAAAGTAAGATTGCAAGATGAAGAAGTGAATTTTGATGTGTTTGAAGCCATGACAAACCCTAAGGATGATAAAGCATGTTTCCAATTTGACACTCTTGATGAAGTTTGTATGGAGCAAAAGAAGATGGTGCATTATTCCTCTCTGTTAGAGAAAATGCTCATTGATGCATGGGAAGATTTACATGAAGAGGAAGAGAAATTAATTGACGAACTTGTAGGTGTTAAAAGAAATCCTAGAGGATGAGGTGAATTTTGAGAAAATTGATACCAAGGAGGAAGTGAAGGAAAAGAAGCTGGAGTTGAAGATGTTACCATCCCATTTAAAGTATGTTTTCTTAGAAGAAGGTGGAAAGAAATAATCATCATTAGTAATTCCTTATCTTCTGAGGAAGAAGAAAAATTGGTAGAAGTATTGAAAACAATTAAAGAAGCTATAGGGTGGTCAATATTTGATCTCAAAGGTATAAGCCCAACTTATTGCATGCATAAAATATTTATGGAGGATGACTATAGACCAGTGGCTCAACCACAGAGAAGGCTAAATCCTGTGATTAAGGAGGTGGTTAGAAAAGAAGTGTTGAAGCTCCTGGAGGCTTGCATTATTTATCTGATCTCTGACAATGCATGGGTAAGTCCAGTACAGGTAGTGCCAAAGAAAGGTGGGCTGACTATAATTTAAAATGAAAAAATGACCTCATTCCTACTAGGACAGTTACTGGGTGGTGGATGTGCATTGATTATAGGAAGTTGAATAAGGCTAATAGGAAGGATCATTTTTCCCTTCCTTTTATGGATCAGATGCTGGAAAGATTGGCAGGTAAGGCTTTTTATTGTTTTCTGGATGGACATTCTGGATACAATCAAATTATGGTAGATCCAAAAGACTAGGAGAAGCAACATTGATATGTCCATTTGGTGTATTTGCTTATAGAAAAATGCCATTCGGGTTATGTAATGCTCCGGCTACATTTCAGAGGTGTATGCATGAAATATTTGCGGATCTCATAGAAAAGTGCATTGAAGTCTTCATGGAAGATTTCTTAGTGTTTGGAAATTCTTTTCAAAAGAGATTGGCGAACATGGATATTTTGCTTAAGAGATGCGTCCAAACAAATCTTGTGTTTAATTGGGAGAAATGCCATTTTATGGTAATAGAAGGAATTGTTTTTGGTCATAAGATTTCTGCCAGGGGGATTGAAGTGAATAAAGCCAAAGTGGAGGTCATTGAGAAACTTCCACCACCGACAAATGTGAAAGGAATCAAAAGCTTTCTGGGCCATGCTGGGGTTCATCGAAGATTCATTAAAGACTTCTCGAAGATTGCTAAACCATTAAGCAATCTGCTTGTTAAAGATGTGCCTTTTGTGATGAGTGGCTAATGTTTAAAGGCTTGTGACGTCTTGAAGAGTAAATTGATTTCGGCTCCAGTGATTGTAGCTCCTGATTGGAATTAAAACTTTGAATTAATGTGTGATGCTAGTGATTATGCTATAGGTGTTGTGCTTGGGTAGAAAAGAGAGAAGGTATTTCACACTATTTATTATGCTAGTAAAGTTTTGAATGAAGCCTAGTTGAATTATGCCACTACTGAGAAGGAGTTTCTGGCTATAGTTTGTGCTTTGGAGAAATTTATATCTTACCTTATCAGGTCAAAATTGATCATCTACACGGATCATGCGGCTATAAAGTATTTGTTAAGAAAGTCGGAGTAAAAACTATTACCACTGAGGAGCATTGGTAAATTTGAAGATAAATGATTTTGATGATGCTGCAAGAAGATAGACTTGAAGAAGCTGTTATAATTGTTTTAAAAAAACTTTGTAGAATATAAATGTTTTAGGAAAGACCTTGAATATGTAAAACTTAGAAAATCTCGTATCCTTAGTTAAGTTACACATTTAATCGATTATGTGAAGCTATAATCGATTATCCTGAGCTTTCATGAAAAACCAATTTGCTCTAGAATAATCCATTATTACTCCAAATAATCGATTATCACTGGTCCTGATGAGAACTGCCCAAGTTTATGGAATAATCGAATATGCCTCTGTATAATCGATTATCACTCTTTTAAAAACCTTGTAACAGACTTGAATAATCGATTATAACTTACAATAATCGATTATCACTGGTAGTTGTAAGATGTCTTTTCAGTTTTAGACCAATTGGCTATATATAGTTATCTTAAACCCTTAGATGGTAAATCTGAGCTTTTTGAGAATACAGTTTGTCTGAGGAAGTTCCTAAAAGCTAGTTCAATTGCATTGCCTGGTCTCGTGAATAGGAGAAGCTCGCGCTTTGTGGGTCAAAGGTCGGAGCGGTTCTCTTCGAGTTGGCAACACTACAGTCTTCTGGTTCGTTGGTCGAAGGAAGATTGTTTCTGCAGTGTTCCAGTTCATTGATCGAAGGAAAGTGCAGATTTCTTGCTTCTAGTTCATTGGTTGAAGGAAGCACCCTTCCGGTTCGTTCAACAAAGGAAGGTTTTCTCATTATATTTTCTTTCATTCTATTGTAATCTGTTGAGCTGTTTTTAGTGAAAATGTTAATCACTTTTTATAGTGATTAACAACTGGACATAGATTGTTTTGAATCGAACCAGTATAAAAATTTTGTGTTGAATTTTTCTACTCCCTCCACTTTTTACTTTTTACGCATATCAACTGTTCAATAAATTTTCTCTAAGAAAATTAATTTTCTAAAACGGATCATCTTAATACGAGTTGTGACCGAACACGCTTTCCACTATCTAACTTTTATTCTGCTGCGCGACTATATAACGATACCGATTGTTCCAACAATTGGTATCAGGGCTTGCTTTGATATTCTTTCAAACTTTTGCGAAAATAGCCGGTCATCAAACTCAAGTGTATGCCGAAGGTGCTTCTATCAACAGACCACTACTTTTTACTGGTGATAATTATGCGTTCTGGAAAGTCAGAATGGAAATATTTGTGGGGTCTGTTGACAGAGGCATCTGGGAAGCCGTACAAAATGGTCCTTATATTCCTAAAAGTACAGTTGATGGTGTAGAAGTAGAAAAACCATATTTTAACTAGACTACTGAGGAAAATATACGAGCCTAGTTTGACATTAAGGCTCGCAATATTATATCATCTACTGTGGTACTTGATGAATTTTATAGAATTTCAGTTTGTAAGACAACACAGGAGATGTGGGAGGTCCTTAGAGTCACACATGAGGGTACAAAGGACGTGAAACGCACAAGGAAGAACACACTCATCCAGGAGTATGAGATGTTCAGAATGCAACCTGGAGAAACAATTTCTGATGTCCAGAAGCGTTTCACTCATATAGTGAACCACTTGACAGAGTTGGGTAAGACCTTTGACACTGATGAATTAAATGTAAAAATATTGAAATCTTTGGATAGGTCACAAAACCTCACTCAAATGTCAATGGCGATTCTCTTTGGAAAGCTTCATGAGCATGAGCTTGAGTTGAGAAGATTAACTGCAGAAGAGGATCAAAGAAAAAAGAAAGATGCTTGCCTTCAAATCTGAAATCTCTAAAGGGAAGAATTCTAAAAGAATTGAAGATGATGATTCTGATGATGAGGAGGAAAACATGAGCCTTATGATAAAGAAGTTTGCTAAATTCATGAAAGCAAAAGGTAAGGATAAGTACCGAGTAGAAAGAAAAGAAAATCAAGGATCTCCATCAAGCGTGAAGTGCTATGGACGTGGAGAAAGAGGACATGTGAAGATTAACTGTCCTAAGAATAGAAAAAGTGAAGAAAGGAAGGAAAGAAAGTTTCCAAAGAAGAAGAAAGCTTTCATAGCTTGGGAAGAAAATGCTTCTAGTTCTTCAAGCTCAAGTGATGCAGATGAAGAACCTAATATGTGCTTAATGGCCGACTCAGAAGACGTTGGAAGTTAAGTAAGTGATTTTATCTTTGAGTCTAGTGAATTAGATTTACAAAAGCTTTCTTTGAATTGATGAATGAATCTGAAAAACTTGATGTTGCACATAAAAAATAAAGAAAGAGCATAATGAACTGAAATTAAAGTATGAAAAAGTGCTAGATGAAGAAGTTGTTTTAAGAAACAAAGTTAGTAATCTAGAAACTAAATTGTCTGAATGTAATGCAAATGTACAACTTGTTGAATGTCTATCTTATAAGAGTCATATTTCTGATATTAACATTCTTGAGAACCTACTTGCAAAGGCAACCAAGCCTAATTCAATGCTAACTTTAAGAAAAGCAATGTTAGAAATAGAAACATGCATCAACACAAGAAGTCTATAGTAAAGAGAACTCATAGAGTTTAAGTAGTAAAAGGAACTTTTGTGAAAAATAAAGTGCATGAAGTTTGTTTCTTTTACTGCATGAAACATTGGCATACATCAAACAAATGCAACATTAAATGATTTGATGTTCCAAATGGTAAATATGCATGGGTTAAAGTTGTGAAATGATATTTTCTTGTATGAACTAACCAAAGGACCCATAATGAGATTGGAGACCTAATTTCTTGCTAAATTTGTTTTGTAGGAACTTTCCAAGTCAAAGAAGTCATTATGGTATCTTGACAGTGGTTTTTCAAGACACATGACCGATGACAAGAAAAGGTTCATCTCTTTTGAGAAGAAAAAGCAAGGATTTGTAACACATGGGGATAACAACAAAGGTAGAATCATTAGAACTAGAGACATTAGAGGAGGAAACATGTTGACAATAAAAGACATCTTATATATTGAAGGTCTCAAACATAACCTCCTAAGCATAAGGCAATTATGCGAAAAAGGTCTCAAGGTGATGAGGATTATTTAAGGGAAGCTCTTTAAGAGATGTACCTAAATGAAAACTATCCTCCGGAAAATCAAGAGGATCATCAAGTGGTTGATCCCAAAAGCTATCCACAATCAAGAGGATTGTCTCTGGACAACATCATTGGAGATATATCAAAAGGGGTAACTACTAGCCACAATCTTAATAATTTCTGCTTAACTGTGGCTTTTGTGTCTCAGATAGAACCCAAGAACATAAAGGAAGCTCTTCAAGATGATAAATGGTGCATTTTTATGCAAGAAGAGCTGAATCAATTTGAAAGGAACGAGTTTTGGGAATTCATTCCTAAACAAGATGATTATCAAGTCATAGGAACGAAGTGGGTGTTTAGAAACAAACTTGATGAAGATTGAAACATCACAAAGAACAAAGCAAGGCTAGTTACAAAGAGCTAATATCAAGAGGAAGGTATAGACTATGATGAAACTTACGGCCCAGTAGCCAAGTTAGAAGCAATTAGATTGTTACTTGCTTATGCATCTTTGATGTAGTTTAAATTGTATCAAATGGATGTGAAAAGTGCTTTTTTAAATGGTTTTATAAAAGAAGGGGTATATGTTAGTCAACCTCCTGGATTTGAGGATTTTAAATATCCTGATCATGTTTATAAACTGAAAACGACCTTGTATGGTCTTAAACAAGCACCTAGGTCTTGGTATAAAAGACTTAATACCTTTTTGATCGAAAATAATTTCTCTAGAGGAAAGGTTGATTCAACCTTGTTTATTAAGAAAGTAGGAAAACACATCTTGATTGTTCAAGTATATGTAGATGATATTATTTTTGGATCTACAGATGATTCATTTTGTAAGGGATTTTCACATATAATGCAAGGTGTGTTTGAATGTCTATGATGGGTGAGCTATATTTCTTTTTAGGACTGCAAATGAAGCAAATGGATGGGGAACTTTTGTCTCCCAAACCAAATATTGTATAGAAGTGCTTAAGAAGTTTGGTATGGATACTTTTAAGGAAGCCAACACCCCTGTGGCAACTTCTTGCTACTTAGATAAGGATGAATCTGGTGAAGGAGTAAATGAAACTATGTTTAGAGGAATGATAGGATCTTTACTGTATCTAACTGCTAGTAGACCAGACATTATGCAAAGTGTATGTGTGTGTGCTAGGTACCAAGCTAATCCTAAGGAATCTCATTTAACTCCTGTCAAAAGGATCTTGAAATACATTAAAGGAACCACCTCTTTTGGACTATGGTATCCTTCTAATGCTACACCTAGTTTAATAGGATATTCTGATGCTGATTATGGTGGTTGTAAAATTCATAGGAAAAATACTAGTGGAATGTGTCATTTTCTGGGTTGTTCTTTAGTGTCATGGCACTCAAAGAAATAAGCATGTGTAGCCCTATCTACCACTAAAATTGAATACATTGCTGTTGGAAATTGTTGCGCCCAAATTCTTTGGATGAAACATCAATTGGAGGATTTTGATATCTTCCTTGATCACATTCCTTTGAAATATGACAACACTAGTGCTATAAACCTAACCAAGAACCCCATAATGCTCTCAAGAACTAAGCATATTGAGATTAAACATCACTTCTTTAGAGACCATATTCAAAAGGGATATTTTCAAATAGAATACATTGATACTTTGCATCAATTAGCTGATATCTTTACAAAAGCACTACCTAAGGATAGATTCTATGAGCTTAGAAGAGAGTTAGGAGTGTTAGACATGTCTTAGGATCAAGATTTCTGAAATTTTCACAGCGTTCGTAAGATTAGCGCTTTTAATCGATTATCACACGAGTTTAATCGATTATTTTTGGCTTTTGAAAGCCTCTAATCGCAGATAATCGATTATCCCATAGAATAATCGATTATCCTTACTCAAACCCAAAACTGGACACTTAAGAGCAAATAATTGATTATCTTCATCAGTAATCGATTATCATACAATTTCTGGGAAGTAACTTTTGAAGCATGAATGATTTTCCCCAAGTTTTCAGTGATTGAACCACTTGCTTGTAGGTTCCATATGATCAAGGCCATCTTTTGTTATCCCTTATTCTTTTAGTCTTCACATAATGTTTTCCCACTGAAAAGAGAACAATTTGTTCTAACCTTTGATCCTTAAGCCTTATGCATGTTTTGAAAAACCTTTTTGAAAATCTTTACCTTGAGTTAAGTTGAGAACACTTGATGAGGTACTGATAAGGGTTCAAGTTTGGGGTTGCTAGGTAGCAACCCACTTTTCTGAGCAGTGAGCAATTCAAAAGCAAAAAGCAAAGGCAAAAGAAAAGAAAAGAAAAGAAAAATAAAAGGAGAAGAAAGAGCTCACTGCAAGGGAAAGCTGAGAAAAAGAAAGAGAGTTTTTGCTTAAATGATAAATTCGTAAATGTCTCTCTTAACTCAAGGAATTTTACTGAACAGAAAAATAGATTTCCTTGTTAGCCCAGCCAAGTTATAAGCCATGAAAAGCCCTTGTGATGATGACTTGCTTGTGAGTATGTTTGATTGTGGTTAAATGAAAGGCAAAATTAATTTGTGTGACATTATGATAAGCAGAGTGAAACACCTCACTCCACACCTTTGAGATGAGTGATACACTTTTGGGTGCTTGAGTGATATACTTTTGAGAGCTTGAGTGAAACACTTTCCTTGGTGAGAAGTAGTTATATGAATTTATGATTGCATCTCTGCTTGGTTGATTGATCATTCTTAAGAATAACATCTGTTGAAAGAATATAAGCATCACATTGATTTTGATTGAATTAAGGCATTTGCCCATCTGGACTGAGATCTTTATGCTGAATTGATAAAAGTGATTTCTTGTCTTGGAAAGAAAAGTTTTTGAAAAATGTTGAGTCATTGCAGTGATTGTTCTGAAAAGCTGAGCTACGTTTTGTTTTGCTTAAGGATAAGCAAAGTTCTAAGTTTGGGGTTGTGATAACGGTTTAAAACACCGTTATTTGTGATATGATTTTGATACTAAAAGCATCCTTTTTCACTTAGAAACTTGCTTGGACTCATACTTTTTCAATATATTGTGTGAATAAGAGAGTTAAGGTTGATTTTAATGATTTTATGACTAATTCCCCTTGTTTTGAAACAGATTGAGGTAATACTGGAAGCAGAGATGAAAAACCAAGAAGATGGAGCTTAGAAGGACTTAAAAAGGCACCAAAAGGAGGGACAACACGAAGCCCGGGCGCCCAGAAGGGAGCTTGAGCGTGCATGAGGTGCTCTCACCGCTCGAAGCTTGGGTGGCCAAACTCGTAGCCCGGGCCTTACATGAGTTGCTCTCACCGCCCGAGCGGTCTCCTTGGATGCCTGAGCGTCGACTTTCGTGGATCAGGCCCTGTTTCTGCTCTGTTTCGACTCTATTGGACCGGGCTCTGTTTTTGCACGTTTCTGACCTTATTTAAAGGACCCTAGGGCTGTAGGTTTTGTATCTCTGGCAGAGAAGAGCATAGCATTACACTCCTTTCCCATTGTTCATAGAGTTCTCCCATGTCTATGGGAAACTAATTTCTATTTGTTGTTGGTGGATGATGTAACCTTGTAAACTCTCATGTATTTGAATTGATTCTTAATTCCATATATTTTTCCATTAATTGTTAGAGCAATTCATCTGTTTTAATGCTTGTTATGTTTAACACATTCATTAGCATGATTTATGAATTGCATGAGTGTCGGGAGGTTCCTTACAATTCAGGTTCTTGTTGAATTACTCTTAAGGGTTATATTGGTCAAGGATGAGGGTATGAGTCTTGGTCGTATTAATGTCTTGTTCTTCACATCTTATTGCTAGGAATGCTAGGAATTGTATGAACTAGTAATTTGGGACAGGCTTATTCGCCGAGGGATCGGGTTTAGGTAATTTAGTGAGAGACGTTGGCATTAATGCATAAAGAAGAATTCTTATATACATGAGAGGGAATTTGGTGAAATCTAACCCCAACAACATACCCATCTCATATTAATCAACATCCGTTCATCTCTATGCTTCTTTGCTATTGATCAATTGAATTCATATTTTATTTTATGTTTTTACATCCAAACCCAATAATCTCTTTTTATTTTAATTCTTAATTAATCTTTCTATCACACGACTGTTCAGCACCGAGAGTCCTCTTTGATACGATACTTGGTCTTACCATTTTATATTACTTATGCAACTCGGTACACTTGCCGATTTTCCCCAACAACCGTCTTAATACGAGTTGTGACCAAACACGCTTTGTACTATCTAACTTTTATTTCGCTGTGCAACTCTATAACGGTACCGATTGTTTCGACAACAACCTCGTTTGATTAGATGGGTGCTCTTGTTGCAAGAATTTGATGTGGAGATCCGTGACAACAAGGGGAGTGAAAATGTGATAGTTGATCACTTATCCCATTTAGTTAATGGTGAGGCTACCAGTAAGGAAAAAGAGATTTCAGAGTCTTTCTCAGATGTAACGCTGTTGTATATTTAGCAAAGGCCATGGTTTACTAATATGGCTAATTTTAAAGCTGCAGGAGTAATCCCAGAAGATTTTAATTGGCAACAAAGGAAAAAGTTTTTACATGATGCAAAACAGTTTATTTGGGATGATCCTTACTTGTTTAAAATTGGAGCAATAATTTTCTAAGACGTTGTGTGTCAAATGAAGAAGCAGAAGGAATTCTCTGGCATTGTCACGATTCACCTTATGGGGGTCATTTTAATGGAGAAAGAACAACTGCAAAAGTTCTCAGTCAGGATTCTATTGGCCTACCCTGTTTGAAGATGCTCATAATCATGCTCAGAATTGTGATAAATGTCAAAGGACTGGGACTATCTCAAGATGTCATGAGATGCCATTACAAGGTATTTTAGAGGTTGAGGTGTTTGATTGTTGGGGCATAGATTTTGTTGGAACTTTTCCACCATCTTTTAGTAATGAATATATATTGGTGGCGGTGGATTATGTGAGTAAATGGGTAGAAGTTGTGGCGTGTCGCAAGAATGATGCTAGCAGTGTTATTAAGTTTCTAAAAAGGCAAATTTTCTCCCGATTTGGAACTCCTCGAGTACTCATTAGTGATGGAGGATCACATTTTTACAACTCCCAGCTTGCAAAGGTACTCAAACATTATGGTGTGAGACATAAGGTGGTTGCACCTTATCATCCGCAGACGAATGGGCAAGCTGAGGTGTCTAACATGGAAATAAAAAGGATCTTGGAGAAAACAGTTGTTTCATCACGGAAGGATTGGTCTCAGAAATTGGATGATGCTCTTTGAGCATATAGGACGATAATGAAGACTACTATATGGCTATCCCTTTTTCAGTTAGTTTATGGGAAAGCTTGTCATATGCTAGTGGAGATGGAGCATAAAGCTTTATGGGCTCTAAAAATTTTTAATTTTGATCCCTTTGATAAAAATAATAAACAAAGAAGGTAGATCCTGGAGCTTGAAGAGATGAGGTTGCATGTATATGATTCTTCAAGAAATTATAAAGAAAAGGTAAAATTTTATCATGACACGAAGCTAGTGAAAAAGGTTTTAAATCCAGGGTAGCAGGTGTTGCTATTCAATTCACGCCTAAAGGTCTTTATTGGGAAGTTGAAGTCAAAGTGGTCGAGGCAATGCATAGTAAAAGATGTTCATCCACATGGATCAATTGAGTTGGTAGATCCAGCCACTAGTGATCTGCAGAGAAGTTTGGTAGTAAATGGTCAATGTCTCAAGCATTATTTGAGAGGATAAGTTGAACGACTTTGCACAGTTATGAAGTTGGTTGATCCATAAGCTTATTGGGTCAAGCTAGTGACGTTAAAGAAGCGCTTGCTGGGAGGCAACCCAGTTTTCTAAACTTGTTCTTGTTATTTTTATTGTTATTTGCTTTTGCTTTTAGAATAGGTGGTGATGTACTTGGTTAAAAACTTACATCATGCATTTATTCACATATCTTGTGAACACCCACCTGTATATCAGCATATAGTGCACAATCTCAACTTCATCAATATCAAATGCATTCATGAAGCAATACCCATCATGCAAATATCAATAGTCAAACCATCATATCAGATAAAAGTTTCCAACCAAGAACATTGATAACGGTCTCAAAACCGTTATTTTCATGCATAAATTTGATATTAAATCACACCCTTTGTAGCTTAAAGTGAGCTTAGAATCAAGTACAACTCTTAAGTTGTGTCACATGAGAGTCAAAAGTTGTTTCTAGAGATATTATGCTTGTTTTGCATTGTTTTGCAGGGTTTTTGATGAAAATTGCAGATGGTAATGAAGTAAGAAGGTCATAGACTCAAGAAAGAAGGAGAAAAAGGAAGAAAAGAAGAGTCTGTGAACCGCTCAGTGGTAAATTCCACCGCTGAGCGTCCTAGTTTGAGGAAAATTATTGTCTGGTGCACAGGCGGTGATGTTGAGCGTCCAGAGCGACAATAGGCAAACCACTCAGCGATCATTTTAGGCGCCTGGGCGGTAGCGTGTGTTGAGGCAAACCGCTGAGCGGCCTGATAACGGTCTCAAAACCGTTATTTATATGCATAAATTTGATATTAAAACACACCCTTTGTAGCTTAAAATGAGCTTAAAATCAAGTAAATCTCTTAGGTTGTGTTACATGGGAGTCAAAAGTTGTTTTTAGAGATATTATGCTTGTTTTACAGGGTTTTTGATGAAAATGGAAGATGGTAATGAAGTAGGAAGGTCATAGACTCAAGAATGAAGGAGAAAAAGGAAGAAAAGAAGAGTCTGTGAACCGCTCAGCGGTAAATCCCACCGCTGAGTGTCCTAGTGCAAGGAAAAGTTGTTGTCTGGCGCCTAGGCGGTGACGCTGAGCATCCAAAGCGACAAGAGGCAAACCGCTCAACGGTCATTTTAGGCGCCTGGGCGGTTGTCTGTTTTTATATTTTGAATTTTGAGATCTTTCTGTTATCTTTTTGGCTTATATATAGTCCTAGTGCGAATCCAAATGTAATTCTTTTGGCAGAGAACAAGTCCACAACAGCTCTACACCTTTGGAGGAGATTTCTTGGATGCTTAGGCTCCACTTTATCAATTCTAGGGTTTGCTTTTCCATTCTTCCATTTAGTTCATCTAGTTTCACCATGATTATGGTGAACTAAACCCTTAGTTGTTGGGGAACAATGTAATCTTTTGAAACTCTCATACATTGAAATTCTTGTTTACTTTATATGCTTGCATATGCTTAATTTATCAATTGTTGGGTTCTTTACCTTTGCTTAATGCTTCTACAGTTTAACTCATTCGGTAGATGTTGTTTGTTTTTATTGATACGGGGACGTACGGTAATGTCATGAACTGGGGAGAATTCCTTGATTATGTTAATACCGCCTAGGGATAGGGGTAGGACGATCAATTGTATTTTTCTTCTGCTCATTATGCATTATTAGTTACTAGGGGAGGCTAGGGATAGCAAGCCGGTAATTAGTAATAGGCTCTTTTCACTAAGGGATTGGGTTAAGGGTAGACCAAGAAAGTTTGCATGGCAATATGATAAATAAGCAAAGTAAATAAGAAGAGTAGATATATGAGAGTGGATAAGATGAAATTGTAAACCCCAACAATCTCATTCATTCATAGTTTCTCTATGTCAATTGAATTCTTGCATTTGCATGTTTATTTTTGTTTTGCATTTAAACAATTAAAATTAATTTCCTTTCTCAAGTCTTAAACGATTAGTTTACACGAAAGATGAGGCCTTAAGAGTCCTTTGGGAAGAATGATATTGGGTTTACCAATTATTATTACTTGATACGATCTGGTACACTTGCCAGGGGATTAACAAACATCAAACCCTACACTACTAACAGAAGCAAATGAGTTCAAATTCAAAAACAAAAAGATTGTTTATGTCCCTGTGGTGGAACTCTCCTCTTAGGATGTCTCTGGGACACTGGTTGGGCCACCTCATCTCCTCCGCAGTATTGCTTATAGGCCTCATCAATGGCTTTCCTTGGCCTCTCTAATGGTGGAGTAGAAATATCCACCCTAGCTAGTTGACACAAGTGTGTAATGAGAGAAGGATACCCCAAAGGTGCTTTATTGCTTGTAATGGCAGAACAACTCTTGATCTCATTTGTTATGATTTGACCGATGTTCACATTCATCCCTCTAAGCACGCAATATAAGAACATGGCCCTGGCGACAATGATGTCCGAGACATGAGAGTAAGGTTGGATGTTAGCATGATAGAATGACATCCAATACTATGCTAGAGGCATCAAGTTAGCCCTCATAATGTGCATAGTTGCACCACTACTGTTCTTGTGAAAGTGCCCTCTAGGCACACAAAGGACACTTTCTATATTATCAAAATGGGTCCCTTCTTCCATGTTGAGTGCGAACTGACACTACACACCTGTCCATTCAGTGTTAAGGAACCTGTTAATGCTCCCAGGATCATACCTAATAATTTTCGCATGGACATAACTCATATAATCCTGAGTGTGGGAGTCACCCAATGGCTTTGCATTGGTGTAGAATTTATTCACCACTGCAATGTTAGCTGGGGCAGGATAAGTGGCTACTTTCTCTCAGTGTCTCCTCTCCATCTCCTCTCCAAACTACGGAGCCAAGTTTGGAATCCATCCTACCTTGCGCTCCATCAAGAGTCGCCTATCTTGGACAAGGCAGTGATGTTGCTCATTGTTGGAAAACAGGTTGGCTTCTTTCTTCACCAAGAAGGGGGGGGGGGTGAACTGGTGTTTTTTCAAAAACAAGTTCTTTTCGCAATCTTGAATTCAAGGTCTAAAGCTTTTTAAACTTTCTTGAAATGCAAGCAATCAGAATATGTATGCAGTGGAAAATACGTAGTTGACTGCGTAAAGAATAAAGTCGACTGTAATGTAAAAGATAAGGGATAGAGAAATGCAAACACAAGTTTTTATACTGGTTCGGCCAACAATGCCTACATCCAGTGTCCTTCCAACCTAGGAAGCAAATGCACTATATTGGTTGCGGTTTTTACAACAAGCAATCTATAGAAGACCTCCACGTCAAAAATATAAATCTCCTCTCTAACCCAAAACCAAAATATAGGCAATAAACCAGCAAGACTTGCAGCAAGAATCCCCTCTTCTATAATCTGCCAACACCACTTTGAACAATCCTCAAAGTGCACTATCCCTTGCAATCAACAAGTCAAAAACCAACAGTCTTCATGGATGCCAAGCCGCACAATCCATTCCAGCAGTCTTCACAAGATGCCAAGCCTACACGATCAATGACAGAACACCTTCTTTTGTGCAAATATTGATCAGACAATGAATGCACAGTATAATCTCCTCTTTGAATCTCTTTCAAGAAAGATCACCACCGTCTTCTTGGAGAATTCTTGGAGCTAAGAGAAATCTGAAACAAAATTTAAAATGTCAGTTCATCAAAAGTCTATTAACAGACTCCTGTTAAGTCTGTTTATAGATTTCTATTAGTCAGATGATTTCTCAGTCGAATACGCTACTAATTCAGTCGACTGGATTATGACAGTTATAACAGACAATCAACATAGCAGCTTTCAGTCAACCAATGCTCAACTAACTTTCAAAAATATAGTCGTTAGAGTGCAAGAGCATAACAGAATTCCAAATCAGACAACAGATACAGTCGAATGTGTAGCACACATATTCGACTATCAACATGTAAAACATTTTGAATTTCTTTTCTTCTCAAGATAACACATACCACTGGTTCTCAAATTCTGTACAAAGATTTTAGCAAAGTCAAATCCATTAGTAATGTAGTCGACTGTACTATTACTTTGTTGCACAAGAATAAGTTCATAAAAGTGCTTGTGATTTTCAGCTTTAAAACATGTGTAGTAAAACATATGAAATGATGCATGTAAACACATTCTAGATATATATCAATCAATCAACACAGGAACATGTAACACAATACATAAACATGCTTAACAAATATCACAATCAATCAGCATAAGAACATGTAATGCAACAACAACATATGCTTGTTATTAAGCAATGTGTTGTCATCATAAAAAACCAAATTGATATAGAAATTGTGTTGCCAACAATCTCAACAATCTCCCCCTTTTTTAATGATGCACAACCATGATTAATAACCAACCATGTTTGCACACTTTAATACACAACAGAGTAACAAAAGAAATATAACACAGTTATCACAGTTCAAGTACTCTGCATGTAACACAGATAAAAACAAATAATATCAAGCCTATTATGCTTGAGATAGAATAACTATTATCCCCTTTGTGCATTAGCAAAAAAGGTATGCTCTAGATATTTTGCTGAATAATCGAACAACAAAGATGCATCAAAAAAATTTCAAATTTTCAAATGCAATGATGATCCCTATATCACATTTAATCACATGTTAATGATAACTCCCCCTGAAATGCAGGCATGTGAACTAAAAATGTGAAATGAGTGATACTCCCCCTATCATTATGCATATGTAATAAAATCATATTAGATGCACAATGAAGCATATCACAGATTGAACAAATAGTTTAGCACATAGTTGTATCAAAGACAAGATAGCAAACAATTTAGATATGCAATGATACAATCTTCAACAATCTCACTATATTATCTCAAGTAAGATATTTCCAATAGATAATAGCAGAGATAATAGCAGATATATCAAAATAAGTAATCAGTAAATGAATAACCAAATTCCTAGAATTGGAATTTATAATCTTGTTAAGAGCAGTCGATTGCACAGTTTCCTCAGTTGACTATATTACTTTCCAAAGCTGTTGAACTCCTCTTGAAATTTCCAAAGCAATGTTATTCCTGCAAAACCTTTCAAAGATCCTTTCTAGATCAAGCATTTTAGTTAAGCAAGAAATATAGTCATAAACAACAAAATTCAATATCTACAGATTCATAACAGTTCAAACATAATTGACTTCAAACAGATTGCAGTCGAATCAATCACTCAGATCAAGCAATATCAATCAAATTAAAAGCAACAGTGTTGATTCAAACTACTGATTTCATTTCCTTGAAAAGATGATATTACAATGATAGAACAAAATCAAGGAACAAACAAAAAAAATGGCATACTAAGCCAAACACAATGAAAAGAACCTAGACATAGTCTATGAATTAAAACAAAAACAGGATAAACAAAACTTTATTCTGATTCAGATGATTCCTCAATCTTTTTGTAAGCACATTTTACACCACTGTTAGTGTCTCCACTTGATGATTCTTCAAATGTTCTTATATGAAGTGCATAATCCATTTTCCTGTGAAGATCCGATAGAGATTTCTGTATCATAATCAGTTTATTATCCACTTTGTCAAATCTTCTATCAACATAGCCTTCAAAGGTGCTCAGAGGATGAAATCTATATCTTGAAGCATCAATATTTTGAGGATCCACATCACTTGTAAATGGAATATCATCAATCATAGTCCATTCATCTCTTTCCAGGTCTTGATGATGAAGCAGCCATTTTCACAGGAAGAGAAAGAGGTTTCACTTGAATCAGAATAAGGGTTTTGTTTACCACTATGTTTGAGCACAACAGACTAACATACTCATATATAGTGAAAGACCCGCCAAATATTTTCATTAAAACCCCAAGTTTAAATTTTAAAGATCTGAAAATCAGAAATTTAAAATACTTGCAGACCATAGTCAAATGTATTATTAAAGTAGTCGACTGAGATACATGAA
Source organism: Vigna trinervia (assembly GCA_027743565.1). NCBI lineage: Eukaryota > Viridiplantae > Streptophyta > Magnoliopsida > Fabales > Fabaceae > Vigna > Vigna trinervia. Next base: position 1,812,402 of record JAJDEZ010014720.1, read on the forward strand.
AACAGACTTTTACACAATCAATCAATCAATCAATATGACAATACATTCATGTGATCACACAACAACCAAAAATCAATTCAAGCATAATGTAGTAGATTGATACAAATTTACCAGTTGCAGATTCTCAAGACAATGGTTTTAATCCAGATTGATCCATCCTTGAGATTATACTGCATCAGCTTTGTATCCTAGAAAATAGACTAAGATTTGGTTGTTGGCACCCATTTAACATTGGGTCCATGATTGTCAGTCCTTGTTACTTGTTCCTTTGGTTTCCAAACATATAATTTTTTAGGGACAACAACATTTTTGTACACTAGTACAAAAACAGCTTATAACGTCAAATATTTTTGGCCTTTCATGTCGAATTCGAGAACGATGTTATAGTGAGACACGTTAAATTTACGTCGAATTTTTTAAATTCGACGTTAATTTAACGTTGAATTTTGTCAATATACGACGTTAATTTAACGTCAGATTTTGTCAATATACAACGTTAATCAATTTTTTATATTTTTTTTTCATTAATTGTGATCCTTTTTTACAGCCCTACGAGACCTGAAAAGTAGAAAAAACAAACAATTTTCAGTTTTTGGTATTTTATAAAGAATGAACTATGAACAATAATATAGGATCAATTAAAGAACAATAACAAACAACAAAGAAGTTCAATCAAACAACAAGTTCAATCAAACAATAACAACAAACAAGTTCAACCAAACAACAACAACAACAAACAAGTTCAACAAAAAAAATAACAAACAAGTTATCAACAAATAAGTTCTTCAAAACGAAAACAAAATCGAAAACGAAAACTAACCTGGGTTCATTGGAATAAAGTGTTGGAGAGAAAGCAGAGTGCGCCTATGAAGGACAAGAACACGAAAATAATCGGTGAAAACAAACGAAAATCATACCCAAAGTAGTTAATTAACATGCATTTGTGTCAAAAGAAAGAAAGATTACATGTGATGGTCGTCAAACTTCGTTCAAAAAATGTTTGAGCAGAGAAAGAGGTCCTACGCGCTAAGATAAAGTGAATGAATTTTCAATCTCCCGCTCAAATTTTTTTTAAATTCACTAAACTTTTAACGTCTAACGCTGGGACGTTCAACGTTTTATATTCTTTTACGTCGAATTAAAATTCTAAACGACATTTAATAATTGCATGTATTTACAAAAATGCCACTGGTCATTTTTAACGTTGGCTATTGAGTGATTCGACGTTAAACGCGTGACGTTATTCGCTGTTTTTGCACTAGTGGTAATAACAATTTCTAACAGTATGACCAACACAATTACAATAGAAACATGCATTCTTAGCAGGTTTGCTTAAATCAATAAATCTCTTAGTATTGGTTCTGCTAGATTGAGCTTTGTAACCTATTCCTTATCTGTAAATAGCTTTGCCAGATGATTTTAGTACAACATCTAAATTGTCTCTTCCTTGAGTAAACTTAGCTAGCATGCTAGTTAAGTAATCTATCTTTTCAATATGTGCAGGACAATTCTCACAGATTTTATCTACTGTAACAGTTTCAATCTTAACATTCTTAACAGATAACAAAGGTTAATTTAACTCTTTTTCTAATCTATCATTCTCAGCAACAAGGTTATTAATTCTATACTCATAATCTCTTCTTTCAGAGTTTAGTTGATTTACCTTGTACTGCAGTCGCATGGCTTCAGCATGCAGTTCTTTGAATGTTTCAATTAGTTGCTGATACTTCTCTTCTATTGGTAGCTTCTCAAATTCTTCATCATTGTCGCTGTCATTACTTGATGTTCCAGCCATGTGGCAAATGTTGGATTCCTCATCTTGATCAACATCTTCATCACTTGAGCTTTCAGAATCTGTATTCTCCCAAGCAATGTGTGCTCCTTTTCTTTTCAGAATTTTTCCTTTAGGGAATCTTTTCTTTCCTTTTTGCTTCGGCTGTAATTTAGGACAATCAGGCTTGATGTGTCCTTCCTTTCCACACTCGTAACACTAGACAGTGTTTTTGCTGAAGCTATTCTTTTTACCTTGACTTGCATGGTTAGACAGTTGACTATCATTTTGAATAAGTCGACTAAATTTCCTTACCATCAAGGTCATCAATTCTTTTTCGTCCATGTTTGTTTCTGAGGTTTTCTTGCTTGTAGCCTTCAGAGCAATGGACTTCTTTTCTTCAATCTCCTCTTCATCCTTCAGTCTACCGAGTTCCAATTCATGTTCACGTAGCTTGCCAAACAAGGTAGCCATGTTCATCATTGTGAGATCTTTGGATTCAGAGATTGCCGTGACTTTTGGTTGCCAATTTCTATTCAGACTTTTCAGAATCTTGATATTGATTTCTTCCTTCTCAAAGACTTTCCCGAGAGCCATGAGATGATTTATAATGTTAGTGAATCATTTCTGAACATCATAGATGTTTTCACCAGCTTTCATTCTGAACAATTCATTCTTTGGTATCAGTGAATTCTTTCTTGCTCTCTTTACTTCATCAGTGCCTTCATGAGTTGTTTCTGAGACATCCCACATTTCCTTTGTAGTTTTGCATTGAGGTATCCTGAAAAATTCATGAATAGTTAGTGCAGAGGCAATAATATTTCTAGCTTTAACATCATACTGAGCCTTTCTATTTTCATCAACAGTCCATTCAGTAAAAGGTATTAAAAAAGTTTTATCATCAACAGTTTTTGTAGGCACAAAAGGTCCATTTAATGTGGCATCCAAAATTCCTTTGTCTTGCGATTCAAGAAAGATTTGCATTCTAATTTTCCAAAAAGGATAATTTTCACTAGCCAACACATGTGGTCTGTTTGTTGAAGCACCTTCACCAAAAGTTTGAAAACAGGAAGCCATCCCCAGGTGTATAGTCGAATCAAAGAAAACCAGAGTAAACTAATTTTTCAAATATCTTATAAAAACCAACTCTGATATCAATTGTTGGAAAATAGGTTTGCTTCTTTCTTCACCAAGAGGGGGGTGAATTGGAGTTGTTTCAAAAACAAGTTCTTTTCGCAATCTTGAAATCAAGGTCTAAAGCTTTTTAAACTTTCTTGAAATGCAAGCAATCAGAATATGTATGAAGCAGAAAATACGTAGTTGACTGCGTAAAGAATAAAGTCGACTGTAATGTAAAAGATAAGGGATAGAGAAATGCAAACACAGGTTTTTATACTCGTTCGGCCAACAATGCCTACATCCAGTGTCCTTCCAACTCAGGAAGCAAATGCACTTTAATGGTTGCGGTTTTTACAACAAGGAATCTATAGAAGACCTCCATGTCAAAAATATAAATCTCCTCTCTAACCCAAAACCAAAATATAGGCAATAAACCAGCAAGACTTGCAGCAAGAATCTCCTCTTCTGCAATCTACCAACACCACTTTGAACAATCCTCAAACTGCATTATCCCCTACAATTAACAGGTAAAAGACCAACAATCTTCACAGATGCTAAGCCACACAATCAATTCCAACAGTCTTCACAGGATGCCAAGCTTTCATGATCAATGACAGAACATCTTCTTGTGCAGATATTGATCAGACAATGAATGCGCAGTATAATCTCCTGTTTGAGAATTCTTGGAGCTAAGAGAAATCTGCAATAGAATTAAAAATGTGAGTTCATCAAAAGTCTATTAACAGACTCGTGTTATGTCTATTTATAGATTTCTGTTAGTCAGATGATTTGTAAGTCGAATACGCTACTAATTCAGTCGACTGGATTATGACAGTTATAACAGACAGTCAACATAGCAGCTTTAAATCAACCAAAAACAAACCACATTTAATACAGTTGACTAAGTCACCAATGCTCAACAAACGTTCAAAAATATAGCCGTTAGAGTGCAAGAGCATAACAGAATTCCAAATCAGACAACAGATACAGTCGAATGTGTAGCAAACATATTTGATTATCAACATGTAAAACATTTTGAAAATCTTTTCTTCTCAAAATAACACATATCATTCTTTCTCAAAGTCTGTATAAAGATTTTATCAAAGTCGAATCCATTAGTAATGTAGTCGACTGTACTATTACTTTGTTGCACAAGAATAAGTTCATAAAAGTGCTTATGATTTTCAGATTTAAAACATGTGTAGTAAAACATATGAAATGATGCATAAAACATAGCACATAAAGCATGTAAACACATTCCAGATATACATATCAATCAATCAACACAGGAACATGTAACACAATACATAAACATGTTCAAAAAATATCACAATCAATCAGCATAAGAACATGTAATGCAACAACAACATGTGCTTGTTATTAAGCAATGTGTTGTCATCATCAAAAACCAGATTGATATAGAAATTGTGTTGTCAACAATCTCAATCCTCATGTCTTCTGGAGAGGAACTTGTTGGAATAGAATCTCTCTGGCTCCTTCTTCTTATTTACAATAATCTTGATCCTCTTGCTAGATGAGGAGGCCATCCCTGCATCGAATACAATTCACAAGACCAAAGGAAATCTCATTAAGCATTAGTAAATCACAAAATTCGTCCAAACATAATGCCTAATGATAACGGTTCAAAAACTGTTATTTTCATGCTTAATTTTGATACAAAACACACCCTTTGTGACTTAGAAACTAGCTTGGAATCATGAATTTTGTCTTAGCTAGGTTACAAGAGAGTCAAATGTGATTTATGGGTATTATGCTTGGTTTTCCTTGTTTTGACAAGACTTAACGAGAAATAGATGAAGGATAATGAAGTAAGAAGGGATTGGACTCAAAAGAAGATGGAAGGAGGCACCAAAGAACAGTCGCGCCTACTGTTGAGCGGCAGATCCATCGTTGAGTGATGGCCTAGACAGTGATAGCACCACCAGACACGTGGAAGTGAACGTTGAGCGATGGACTCGAGTGTCGCACCTACCAGTGAGCGGTGAACTCACCATTGAGCAGTGTACTTAGGCTTTGGGCCTGTTTTCTGTAATTCTTCTCAACTTATAAATAGAACAATGCGACCCTTAGAGGTTGGAGGCAGAAAGGACACAGAAACACAATTTTCACACCTTGGAGGCGAATCTTGGATGCGGGAGCTCCAATTTTACAAATCTAGGGTTATCTTTTATCTTCTTTCTATTAAATTATCTAGTTTCACCATGATTATGGTGAACTAAACCCTTTGTTGTTGGGGAACGATGTAATTCTTTGAAACTCTCTTTATATCGAATTTCTTATTTTATTCATATACTTGTGTTATTCAATAGTTTGAGTTTTTCTTCCGTTCTTGCCAATGCTTTGTTTACGATGTTATTCAAATGCATCACGTTTGATTCTTTCTATATGGAGACGTATAGTTAGGTCTAGACATGAAGAATTTCTCTTGATGAAGACATATTACCTATAGATAGGAATACGAAATTCAATTGCTTTAAGCTTCTATGGATATTGCATGAGTGATTACTAGGGAAACTAGAGATAGTAAACTAGTAGTTATGATTAGGCTCTTTTCGCTGAGAGATCAGGTTTAGAGTAAAATAGAAAGTTGCATGAACATTGATAACAAAGTTGAATCTAATAAGAATAAAAGATATTTTGAGAGTGGATTAGAATGAAATCGTAAACTCCAACAACTCCATTCATCCATATTTTTTTCTTGCCAATTAATCAAAACCCTTGCATGCATATTTAATTCTTATTTTGCATTTACAAGTCATTTTATTATTTACTCAAGTCTTATGATATCCATTACTCACATGAACGTTTAGGCCTAAGAGTCCTTTGGGAGACGATATTCGAACTTACCGTTTATTTATTACTTGATACGATCTGGTGCACTTGCCAGTGTGTTAACAAGTTTTCGGCGCCGTTCCTGGGGACTCATTGGTTTAACTATTCTAGTAGAATGATTTTTGATTGAATTTGACTTGATTTTTGTTTTGTTGTTCGTTTTTGTTTTTATTTTTATGTAAAAGTGCTTTTTAGGGTTTTTATTTCTTGTGTATGCAGGAGGCAATTCACACTAGGAGCAAGAAAAATCAACAACCTCTTCTTGAAGGATTGAGTGAAAGAAGGGGGAAGAAATTTAGAAAACCATCTAGAGAATTATTCCCCTCTCCTGAAGGAATTTTGCAACCCTCACCGGGAGCATCACAGCAAAGCAAAGAAGAGATGGTTGAGGGGAGAGAACCTCCTCCTAGACGCATATTAGCAGATGCATCTAATGTGGTTGGTCCTTAACACTATAACAGCATAGCAATGCCAAGGAACAATGCACTGAATATGGTGATGAATCCTGCATTGATACACTTGGTACAAAGCAACCAGTTTAATGGACTGTCAAATGAAAGTCCATATGATCATCTCACCACGTTTAATGATGGAGTTTCAGATGAGTTAATTAAGCTTAGCTTGTTTCCTTTCTCATTGGGAGGCAATGCTAAATTGTGGCTGAACTCTTTTCCAAAAGGAAGCTTTATTACCTGGGAGGCTGTGGTGGCTAAATTTTTGAATAAATATTTTTCACAGGCTAAAATCAACAAAGGAAAGATGTATATATCTTCTTTTAGCCAGGGCATGGAGGAAACCCTAGGTCAACCGTGGGACAGATTTAAAGGTTTGCTGAGAAAGACGCCTGTGCACGATTTTGATGAGACAAATGTGGTTCTTGCATTCCCTGGAGGTCTTGGTACACAGTCAAAGCTTATGTTAGATCCCTCAACTAGAGGTAATATTAAGAGAAAGACTGTTGAGGAGACCTATGATTTGATTGAGAACAAGGCAGCCAATAAGAATGAAACTTAGAATGAAAGGGGCATGCTAATTCAAAAGAGGGGAGTTCTCCAACTAACGAATGAAGATTCCTTGCTTGAACATAACAAACTGTTAACTCAACAATTGGAGAATATGGAAAAGACTATTGCTCAACTGCCTTTTGAATTAAAGAATGTTTCTCATATCCAACAATAGCTTTGTGACCGTTGTGGTGGTGACCATATTAATGGTCTATGTGCTTTTCCATAGGAGGCCCAAGAAGAAGAAGCAAATTACATGGGCAACCAGTTTCAATACCGCCAAGGTAACTTCAGCCAAAGTAACTACAACTAAGGTTGGAAGAATCACCCTAGCATTGGACAAAGTGAGAATCAAACTGGACAACCTAGAGGCCAGTTTAACAGACCACAACAACCACCATTATGGTAACAGGTGGCTAATTTGACGGATTATGTCAAAATTTTTTATGAGAGATTTGAAAAATTTATGAAGGTATATGAGTCCAACTGCAAGGAAAATATTGCTGCCTTCAGGAATATAGAGATGCAAATTGGTCAATTGTCAAAAAGAGTGGAGGTCACAGAGAAACATCAATTTGGGGGCTAATATTGAAGTTAACCCTAGAGAAGATTGTAAAGTTGTTGTGAGCATAATTGAGGAAGGAGTGGAAAAAGAAATTATTGAGTTAGAGAGTAGTAAGGATGAGGATGAGAAGATGGAAGAAAAAAAATTTGAAAAAGAAAAAATTGAAAAAGATGAGAGTGATCTTCCTTACCTGAGAGGAGAAGAGAGAAAAAAGAGTAATTATGGGCACCTTAGAGAAATTTTTAATAAGATGAAGATTACTATGCCTTTAACCGAAGCACTCCAACCAACATCCTGTATATTCCAAGCGCATAAAGTATTATCTTGGAGAAATTATAGATCTTGAAGAGGAAGACACTGAGAAGCATGAAGGTTGTATTCGCCCTTTGAAGGGGAAGCACCCTCCAAAAATGAAGGATCCAGGAAGTCTTACTATCCCATGCGCCATTGGAGATGTTAATGTAGGGAGAGCTTTACTTGATTCTAGGTCAATTATTAATTTGATGCCCTTATCTATGTTGAAAAAGATTGGTGGGTTAACATTAAAGCCACCCAAATATGTCTATGTTTGTGGCAGATGGATCTTCAAAGAGACCTTATGGTGCGGTTGATGATTCAATATTTTCTTGACTTCACTTAGTTTATTGTGCTAGAATTAATCAGGGAATTGTGCATAAATGTCCAGTATTTTCTCGTTTCTGCTAATTGTGCTAAATTGGACCGAAAATTCTAATTTTAATTAATTTGAATATTTTGAGCTAATTATTTGCATTATTAATTGTAGGGAAAATTTTGGAGATACAATTTTGGACATTAGAGAAGACATCAATTCATTCAAGACTCTCCTCAAAGACACTTTAGAATTAATCAAATTTTAATTTAGTAGATTAGGCTTTTTAAACCAAGTTTTGTAATTTGGGCCAATTTTTGGTAATTTGGACTTAGCCCAAGTGTAGAAGAGGGTGACTTGGCACCCTAGGGTTTTATTTTGTGTGGACCCCACCCAAAAAAAGAGACACACGGCCTTAGCAAATGTCCAGCCGTCACACTTCAGATTTTTGCGAGGCTTTGAGGGGGAGGTCTTGGAGCCATCTTCTGTTTTCAACAAGAAGAAAGGTCCATGAGTTTACAACAAGAGATTAGAAAATCTAACCGATCATGTGAGTACACAGCACAAGCAAGGCATACTCATAACCTACAGGCATTCTAAGGAATAAAACTGCTTTGATACCATTAATGTAACGTCCCAATAAATCTATAACAATAGCTATAATTTATTTAAGGAGTTAACATGAATAATCATAAAGAACAGTGGAGAAAGGGCAATTAAAGAGAAGGGAACGAGAGATAACATAAAAAAAATAAATTGTACACAGCGTAGAAGTTTGATACAATTTACAGAATTATACCGAACGGTCTTGGTACACTTCATGACCGCACGGTATTACAAAAAAAAAGGGGGGTATCTATACTAAGGGAAAGTAAAAACTAATCTAAGGACCGGACAGTCCTACACAGCTCTCTGGCATTGCGTCTATAGGTAGCTCGGCCTGTAGAGCATCCTCCAAGGTATCTTCGTGATCGCCCTCTGCTCACACCCCAAAGGGATGATCATTGCGAAGAAGAGAACAACCAAACGGTTAAGACCGAACGGAACATCGATAAAACAGGAAAATAAGGGTAAGCTTCTGTAAATTTAATTAATCATTTTCAGTACACTTTTAAAACACACACATGAATCACATACATCAATCTCTCAACCATAAATCATAAATCAAGTATATCCATGTAAAAAAAAAACGAACGGTAACATCATTATAACTAAAATCTCTCAAGACACTGTCTGGACGGTATGAACCATGTAGCTCGCCGCTCTCTGCACCCGGGTGGACCTGGCTGGGATACACTCAACAGACCGCCACTCGAGGTTAGTCTAGTGGAACCACCTCGGTATAGAAATACCCTGAGGCTAAAGGACCTCCTGCCATTCCCACTCATGAATTACGCCACTCACGGAATATCAGGATAGAGTAGAACCTGAGTCTGACCATAGTCATACTTTACAAAATAAATTTTCCAATTCATGAGGTATTCCTCCCTGGAATACTCTTAAAATCATAAGAAATTCAATAATTAACTGAGCAAGGATAAGAAAACCAAGTATCAAAGAAATTTACAAGTGACCGAACGGTCGAATAAAGAAGAATACCGAGCGTTTTATAATTTGAGTCGAATGCTTTAGAATAATAAAAGTTCTCTTCAAGAAAGTGGGTGCCAGTATCAGACCGAACACTCCGTGGGTAAATTAAGTGTCAGTATAAGACTGATCACTCTTTAAGATAAGTAATATTAATTTTAAACCGAGTACTTTCAAGAAATATTATCAATGTGTAAGACCGAACGCTCAGTGTATGACCGAACATACTTCCAATAAGTAATAAGAATCCGAAACTGAATGCTTCCTAAGTTAAGTGTTGGTCTAAGACCGAACACTTTATTAGCCGAAGGCTAGTATATGACCAAGCACTTCTCAAGGCCGGGTACTCTTCAAGACCGAGCACTTTTCCAGGGCCATGTACTCTTCAAAACCAAGCACTTCTCACGACCGAGTACTCTTTAAGACCGAGCACTTAATTATAACTATAGTGTGTAAAACCGAACGCTATTCAAGGAAAGAATCAATATAAAATCGAGTACTTAGTCTATGACTGAGTACTTTCTCAAACCGAGCCCTCGATCTATGACCGATTACTTTGAGTTATTGATCATTCAGTATGAAACGAACGTTCTAAAATAGGGAAAACCGAACGGTCCTAATAACCCTTCGCTTACAGATTCAGTATTTCCACTAAGTTACATAACCTTATAGACTAATTTCATACCAAAGATCAAACATACAAATTCTCAATAGCAAGATCATACATTCAACAAACATGTACTCATAAAATCATGCATACAAAATACTCATAATTAAATTTATAAGCTTCCCTTACCTTACAATCCCAGCTAAGCTTCTAAGTCTTCAAAAATCCAAAGTTGTCCAAACGAAATTCTGATCGGTGCAAACTGTAGAGCTTGACCCTGGAAGCAATTAATCTGGAAGGAGGTTGATGATCGGAGGAGAAGAAGTGGTTAGAAATATAGAGAGAAGTTTGGAGGTTCAAGAGAGAAGGAGGATAAAATGGTGTTTCTGGAGGTTGAAGACGAAGAGTTTGCATGCAGAAAGTGGTACCATTTTCGAATTTCCACTTTAAATACAATCTCTACTAAAATCGCTCGGTCCACTCTCTGCCTGCCACTTGTCTTCCACTTTCTAGAAACTCACCCTCTTCCTACCGCCACACGGTTCACGATGGAAGGAAATTAAATGTGGCTGCCACTTTCTCTCCCACTAACACGGGAGAACTCCAAAAACGTGACACCTGTTTCCACTAAAGAGGGGAATTAATGGGGTGTGACAATGAATGGGAGAGGAACACGCTATTTTTGGCCACCGTTTCTTTTTGGTATTGTTTTCTTTTATTCCCTTTTTGGATTCTAGCAAGCTTGCTTAAGCATTGTCTCATCAATGAAGCTAGTAGCACGTCACGGCCAAGAGGCAGCGGCCACACCCGTTTTATTTTTCTAGCTTTCGTTAAATGTTGTTTTGGAGGAATGGGAAATAAGAGCAGCTGTCACACTTCATTAACATTTTGCTTTGAATGTTTTTCTTGGAGAGCTTGGTTGTTCACGGTTTTCTTTTCCATGCGTTGAATGAAGCACATTTACTTTTCTTTTTAATTTTCTTTCTTGCAAGCATTTGAGAGGAACCTCCGTGATTTATTATTTTGGTTTGCAATCTGTATAGAACACATCAGATGGAATAGATGTATTGCATTCGCTTAGTTCGTGATTATGATAGCATGATTAACCTTCGCTTAGTCGGTTAGCTATGCTGGATTAGAGGCTAGAGTAGTTTAATCATGAGACTCTTGCACTTTAATTGTCATACTGGTGGTTCGATTCTGCTCAATATTTAATCTGTTGTGTGCTTGCAATTGGGTATACGCTTAGTTTCCTAATCGGTGTTAATCTTCGCTTAGTTGATTAGACTGTATGGTGCATGACTGATTAAATTTGTGCATTGCATTCGGTTAGTTTGCAATTCTGAAAACCGAATTAGCCTTCGCTTAGTTGGGTGATTCGTGTTGGATTTGGATTAGAGTAGTGTGTATTTGTCGTTAATCTGGGATAGGAAGCATAGTAATTGAGTTAATGACCAACCATTTTTATTCTGTATTCGAGTCCCTTTTTACATTTTTGTTTGCAATTTTGTTTACATTTCTGTTTGCATCTATGATTTAATTTAATTCATCTGCATTCACAAAACTTTTCAACAACCCTTCCCCCACTACGTGTTTGACCTAATTCTCGAACCACATTTGGTCCTTGAGAGACGACCTAGGAGTCACTTCCTAGTCTATACTGCATTCTTTAATGCACATTAAATTTGCATGGGGTGCGACACCCATCAAATTTTGGCGCTGTTGCCGGGGACCAACAGTTCGATTTTAGGTCTTTTGTTGTGTTAGTGTTTGTTGTGTTTTGTCTTGTGTTGTGGTGTGATGTTCTGTTTTATGTGTGAGTGTCGCATGTTTAATTGTGTTGTGTTTTGTTTGTTTCGTAATTTTTAGCATTTCCTTTCTACTTTCCCCCTTCTTTTTCCATGTCTACCTATTTTGATTTTATGAATACTGCTTCTTCTGCCTGTGCCTATGACTACGATTCTACCGTTGATTTCTATGTTGAGAACAATATGATTCCTCCTCCATCTCATGAGAGTTCTCCTAGGGATCCGTTTCCTCTTGATGAGGAGGATATTCGTTGTGTTTTCAACACTGGACTGATACATTGGCTGCCTAAGTTTCATGGTTTTGCAGGTGAATGCCTACATAGACATTTGGAGGAGTTCTACACCATTTGCTCTTCAATGAAACCTCCAGATGTCCCGGATCATGACATTTTCGTAAGGGCATTTTATTACTCATTACAAGGAGCAGCAGAGGATTGGTGTTATTATCTTACTCTAGGATCTGTCACCAGTTGGGAAGATCTTGAACATCAGTTTCTGGACGAATTCTCCCCTGTGCAGTATGGTTACAACAACGATCCTGGGAGGAATGATCCTTACATGGGATGGTATGGTACTCCACAACATCAAAATCAAGAACCACCATTCCAGACTCCTTGTATGCCTTTTCCACCTATCCAGGAACCACAGCAACTGCAATTTCATGGGCCTGTCCAAGCAACTCCTCATCCTTCCACTTCTTCTGAGCCTTATTTGAAGGAGTTGTTGAGACAAATAACTGCTCAGAATATGCAGTTTCAGCAGGAAACTAGAGCTCAATTTCAGCAGTTTCAGCAGAAATTTATAGCTTCCATGCAAAGTTTGACTGATCAGATGGGGCATATGGCTATTCAGCTCTCTAAGGAATAGTCTCAAGTTTCAGAGGAATCGCCATTTCAGACTGTTCAGATTCCAGATGATGTTGGTGTCATCCACATAGGAGATGGGAAGCAAAGTCATGTGATCACCATGTGATAACACTCTAAATTTGCTTATTTTTTTGTGTTAAAACTCTTTTATTAGGTTTCTTTGGTTTGTAATTCTTTATAAATGTAATAGTTTAGTGTAAAAAGGTAACTATAGGCTTTTAAGAAAAATTTGGTTAATTTTCTCTTTTTAGGCAAATAAAATTAGTTTTTAAAGGATTATATTCTTTTTCCTTTTTAGAAAAGAAAATAAAAATATTTTTTTTACTTACATAGGTTTTATTTCCATTCTTTTGTTGTTTTACTTTTTTCCTTTCTTTCTTTAATTACTGTTCAACCTTTTTTTTTCCCATTTATTTTCTAATTGCAGATATGCCCTGGTCAACAAAAGGAGGGCTGATTCCTTCATATGGAACGACAACGTTTTTGGTCCTTGGGATTAATTGAAACGCAGCGTATCATTATGCGTTGCATCTGCTGGCATATGAGCTGCTCGAACAAAGCAGAAGCTCCCAAAAAACTGGATCACCCTTGAGTTACGTTTCCTGAAGCCAGAGAGAGGACAAAGCTCGAGAGGCTGCTTACCTAAAGAGATTAAGTGAGTCAGAGGCACTATACGTGTTAGGGCGTTGATCACAGAGATGAAGATCGGAGGGCAGAGAAAGAAAGAAGGAGTTCAAAAAGAAGAGGAATCGAAAAGTTGGTTTTTCCCCTTTCCCCTCTACTTTAGTTTTCCTATATAAAGGGATTGTAATAGTTTTAGACGGTGGGAATCGCGAGAGGGTGACAGACTCCGCGAACAAGACTTTGAGATGGCGAGAGTTCTGAGTAGAGTTCGAGAACGTGGCGGGTGACAGACGTCGCGCATAGCGCTTAGGGTTTGATTCAGTTCTTCGAGTAATTCATTAGCTTTAGGTTTATTGCTTTTCTAGATTAGAATTTACATTTTCTTGCTACTGGATTGTTGAGCGAGATATCACGGTGGTGATAGCCCGCGATCATCTTGGCTTTGATTTTCTATTGTAATCTTCATTTTCCTTTCAATGCACTTTCAATTACTGAGATTATCGTGTTTTGTTTACAATTTCTAGTTTTACGTTCGATTTTATGCACTTTAATGTTTCGTTAGTTTAATTGTTGATTCAGTTTTCATTGCTTTAATAGTGATAGTTGAGGTTTACTTTGATGTTTGATGTTTCTGGTCATTTGATTGGAGCGTTTTAGAGTTCATGATCTGATTTATTATTGTTTCCTTTTTTATTGTGTTTCCTGTTATGATATTTCTAAATTTTGCATTTAAGTTTTCTGCATTTTATTGAATTCTGATGCTTTTATGTTTCAGCCTTTAAATTCTTGTTGATACGATGCTTTTTAATATTGAGTTTTAAATTTTATCTAGTTTGGTTTATTTCACGTAGTGTAGAATTAGTTTTCTGATATTTGTCATTTCTTTTGATCTGCACTTTTAATCTTGCTTTGTACATAAGTTTCTAATTCATGCATATATACTGTACAGCATTAGTTTACGTCATTTTATCTTCATTAACTCATCATTTTAGATTAGGTGTTATTCTTTCATTTCATTTTTTTCTTTCTTTTAAATAGTTTTTAATTCAGTTTTAATTCTTTTCTTTTTCATTTAATTTTTTTAGTGTCCCCACCTTGTTTCATAGTAATAGTTAGTAAATAATACAGGATTTTAACTCTACATTTTAAAACTTAATTTTGTCGAGTCTACGGATTGATATCTTGGTCAGCCCTATATTGCATTAGTGGGAATCAATTTTGTTCTGCTTTAAGCGGCTAAAAAGCAGTTTAACACCATGCCATCTACATTCCCACCCTCCTATGTCCCCACTCCTACACCTGAGGAGATTGATGAAGAATTTGAGGACCAGGCAGATATAAGCAACACCTTTGAGATAGGTAGACCACTTTCATCTTCCACCACTTTACCAATCTTCGGGGAAGTGGAGGTAAACATACCTATGATTGATTCTGTTGTTGATGATTATGCTATTGATAGGTGTGTTGATGATTGTATTGTTAATGAGCATGATTTTCATTCTACCTCTCTACATGATGAGAACCACCTTTTGCTATCACATATGAATGTTTGTTCTCCATGCACTGAACATGAATCTGAGACTGTTGTTGATATTGTTTCTACATTTGAAATTGATTCATGTTCTGATGGTTTATTTGAGGTTCAGCCTGTTACACTGAGATTGGGTGTTATACCCCTGTATGTTATCTCTTTGGAGCCACATTGCACTAACCATGTTGCAGGAGGTACACATGAATTTGACCAACACACACCCATGGTGGAAAACAAGGGTGTCAGTATACACAACAGTTTGAAGATTAATAGGCACCAACTGAACCTGCTCATCAACAATCACTTTTTCTTAGATCCAGTTGTGGAGGACATCTCCCTGCTTGATAAAATTTGGAGAATGAAGCAGTTCCTCCTCAAGACTTCCTTGCTGACCCTAGTGGTGGAGAATATCTCCCTAACAGTCCAAAATTGGCATTTGCCACCATGACCAGGGGAGTCTTCTTTTCCCTTCTCCTCCTTTCCCCACTTTTATTGCACTTGTCAATGATATTTTGACTGTTCTGATTTTTGATCTTATGCTTAAACACATTGAGGACACTGTGTAGTTTAAGTGTGGTCTATTGGGGGAGATTCTGATTTTTCTTTTATTAGTTTATGTTTTCTGCGTTAAATTTTTTGTTTTCTAGGTAGTTTTTGTTTTGTCTTGTGTATAGTTTTATCTGTTTCTCTTGGTTTCTGGACTTTGTTTAGGTTGTAGACTTTTCTTTCATTTCATTGATACTATAATTAGCTTGAAATCCTTTGCTTTTCTTTGCTTGGAAAGATGATTATGATGTTTGAGAGGTTGATTTGATTGTAACAAGTACCCTGTGTGAGAATTGAGCCACTTTATGTTCTTTCTTGTGTGATATGTCTCTTGATTGCTTGCACATATGCCTTGGCTTGACTCTTGTTCATGATTCTTGATTGATATGCATGTTTGGAAGTGATAAAGACAATTTTGTTCTTGAGCCTCTCTAGCCAAATAAGCCTACCTTGTTTTGATCCTTTGATAACCCTTTTGAGCCTATACTTTCCCCATTTCTTTGTTATGAAGCTCATACACTAGCCCAGAGTAAAAAACCATGACGACCTTAACCTTAGGGAATCTTGGAGCTTTGGAAGTGTTTTGGGAACAAGTGTGGTCTCCTTGGGGATTCAAATAAATTGGCTACTTGGTTCCTCTTCTTGTTTTTGTTTTTGCAAATATGTTGTGTATCTTGTCTCTTACAGTTGTGTTCTGAAAAAAAAAAAAAAGACAAGATGAAAAAAAAAATTTAAAAATAGAGAAAAATGAAAAAAAAATTGTGAATATTAGAGTCAAGAAGAGGATTGAGTTAGAGGTTTTGGGTGTGATTTAATTGTGTTTTCACTTGTTCCCCATTGCTCATCTATTTCTTTTGGTTTGTAGCTTCTCATCCATATTATAAACTCCCTTGTCCTTGGCCCCATTACATCCATAAAAGACCTTTTGATTTGAACATGTAGGTGTTTTGAGTTTTCATATTAGAGGCTTGCCAAGTCTGTTTGTGTTTGCTTTCTTGAGTGAATTGAATTGACATTGTTTACCTTAGACACTTGAGAGGAACACTGATAGTGCATCTGTGAGGTTCTGTTGCTTTTGATTCACCTCTTGAGCTAATTTATCATTTTGCCATTCTTGGAATTGCTTGGACGGTTTCATGAGTATCTTTTTTCCTTGATTCTGTGTTGGATATTGTCTATTGCTTTTCTTTGTCCAGATTCCTTGAGAGTTGTATAACTCTGTTTATTTCTTGTTAGTCTTTGTTTTCTGTGCACTGAGTCTGTGTCACTTCCCTAATGTCCTTTGAACTATTCCTTGATTTACGTCTTGATTTTGCCCAAGAGTATAAAAGACTAAGTGTGGTCTATTTTGATGAGTCAATATTTTCTTGACTTCACTTAGTTTATTATGCTAGAATTAATCAGGGAATTGTGCTTAAATGTCCAGTATTTTCCCGTTTCTCCTAATTGTGCTTAATTTGACCGGAAATTCTAATTTTAATTAATTTGAATATTCTGAGCTAATTATTTGCATCATTAATTTCAGGGAAAATTTTGGAGATACAATTTTGGACATTAGAGAAGACATCAATTCATTCAAGACTCTCCACAAAGACACTTTAGAATTAATCAAATTTTAATTTAGTAGATTAGGCCTTTTAAACCAAGTTTTGTAATTTGGGCCAATTTTTGGTAATTTAGACTTGGCCCAAGTGTAGAAGAGGGTGACTTGGCACCCTAGGGTTTTATTTTGTGTGGACCCCACCCAAAAAAAAAAGACACACGGCCTTAGCAAATGCCCAGCCGTCACACTTCAGATTTTTGCGAGGCTTTGTCTGGAACGTTTTTTAGATAACATTTTTCTGCTTTGAACAATGTTAACGGTGATGGACTTTGGTTGAATGGGAGAGGAACACGCTGTTTTTGGCCACCCTTTCTTTTTGGCATTGTTTTCTTTTATTTCCTTTTTGGATTCCAACAAGCTTGCTTAAGCATTGTCTCATCAATGAAGCTAGCAGCACGTCACGACCAAGAGGCAGCGGCCACACCCGTTTTATTTTTCTAGCTTTCGTTAAATGTTGTTTTGGAGAAATGGGAAATGAGAGCAGCTGTCACACTTCATTAGCATTTTGCTTTGAATGTTTTTCTTGGAGAGCTTGGTTGTTCACGGTTTTCTTTTCCATGGGTTGAATGAAGCACATTTACTTTTCTTTTTCATTTTCTTTCTTGCAAGCATTTGAGAGGAACTACCGTGATTTATTATTTTGGTTTGCAATTGATGTTATGGCTTCTAGAAGGAAGTAGCTTTGCTTTTTTTTTCTTATGGAATGAGAAATAGATTAGGTAGGAGGCTAGATGATGGGACGTTTGGCAGCAGTAGATGTAGAGATTTATGTCTTTTATTTTTTTGAAGAATGAAGAGTTGATTAGATAGGATTAGGTGAAGGTGTACGATGGTGATGTGTTGAGAGAAGAAGCTCATTTCATTCATGCTTAGGTGTGCATCTTTCTTGCAAGTGTGTTACGGCCTGAGGCATTTTATTTCCATTTGAAAAGTTCATTTTCTTTGCTTTGAACGTGAGGTGTCATGAGGAGAAGCACTTTAGTTCCTTTACTTTTTAAGTGTCTTTTATTTGCATTATTACCATGATGAATTGCTTTTAATGTTTAGCTTACTTATTGTATTTTTATAGCTTTAATTATATTTGAATATTTATCTATTGCATTATTTAGTTAATGTTTTCTTTTACTTTAATGTTGTCTAATTTGTTTAAGTGTGATAATTTAACTGTCATGTTAGCTTAAGTTAGTCGGGTTGGTCATTAATAAAATTGCTTTGTTTCCTTGAGATGTTTGGACTGTACTTGTGATTATTCTGCTCTGCCTAACACTCTATGAAATCTGACTGTGTTCTTGCAACGAGTATACGCTTAGTTGCCCAATTGGTCATTGTATCTTCGCTTAGTTGATCAATCTGTATAGAACACATCAGATGGAATAGATGTATTGTGTTCGCTTAGTTCGTGATTATGATAGCATGATTAACCTTCGCTTAGTCGGTTAGCTATGCTGGATTAGAGGCTAGAGTAGTTTAATCATGAGACTCTTGCACTTTAATTGTCATACTGCTGCTTCGATTCTGCTCAATATTTAATCTGTTGTGTGCTTGCAATTGGGTATATGCTTAGTTGCCAAGTCGGTGTTAATCTTCGCTTAGTTGATTAGACTGTATGATACATAACTGATTAAATTTGTGCATTGCATTCGCTTAGTTTGCAATTTTGAAAACCGAATTAGCCTTCGCTTAGTTGGGTGATTCGTGTTGGATTTGGATTAGAGTAGTGTGTATTTGTCGTTGATCTAGGATAGGAAGCATAGTAATTGAGTTAATGACCAACCGTTTTTATTCTGTATTCGATTCCCTTTTTACATTTCTGTTTGCATTTCTGTTTACATTTCTGTTTGCATCTGCGATTTAATTTAATTCATCTGCATTCACAAAACTTTTCAACAACCCTCCCCCACTATGTGTTTAACCTAAATCTCCAACCACATTTGGTCCTTGAGAGACGACCTAGGAGTCACTTCCTATTCTATATTGCATTCTTTAATGCACATTAAATTTGCATGGGTGCGACACCCATCAGCGGTGGAGGACATGGTGATTCGTGTTGAAAACCTTGAATTCTTGGTCGATTTTGTAGTGATGGAGATGAAAGTCGATAAGATGATTCCGTTGATTCTTGGAAGGCCGCTCATGAAAACGGCCAAAGTGGTCATAAGTGTCCATGACAAGATAGTTATGTTAAAAGACCAAGAACACAAGTTGATCTATACTGCCTCAAAGAAAGATGTAGCGGTTGATCGGGCTAAATGTGCTAACAAATGTATTAATTGTAATGTCATGCAGGTACAGGAAAAGGAAGATGTTGAGAAAGGAGGCACAGTCCATGTTGACTTGGAAGATAAAGCACTCGAGCTTGGTACTTTAGTGAAATACAAGAAGAAGCAATGGGTGGTGAAAGGCTATAAGGAGAATGGAGTGTTTGGAGCTCTATATTCTAGGAAAGTCAAGAAAGTGGACAGGAAGCAATGGATGAGTTAGTGGGATGAGGAAGATACCAACATGGAAAAGGAGGCGTGAGCTTTCATTGGGTCAAGCTAGTGGCGTAAAAAGGGCCAAGAACAATATTTTTGTTCTTTAAATTTTTAAATCTTGGTGATGTAATCATGAATAATTTTTAAATATTTTGGGTTTAGGTACTCACTGACTGGTACAGGAAGGTACACCTACTGATGGGTGTTGGTAAGTTTGCATTTACTAATAAGTGCTAGAAAGGTTTGGGTCAGGCTCGTGATGTTAAACATGTGCTTGCTGGGAGGCAACCCAGGAATTTTATGTTTTAAATTTGTAACATGAATTAAATTTGTTTGTGTGAGTAATGTAGGTTTGTATGGTACTTGCTTGAACACCTTATCTGATGATGGTTTGACTTATTGATTGCATGATGAATGTGCTTGATGATGCTTAATTTGGATTATGATTGAGATTGCTTTACATGCATACAAAGGTGAAGTGTTCACAAGCTATGTGAATAGATGCATGATGATATTATGATTGTGATTATGATACTAAGCAGGGTGTATGATTATGATATTGGAAATATTGAGCTTATTGATAACGGTTCAAAAACCATTATTTTTATACTTAATTTTGACATCAAATGCACCCTTGTTGAAAAACCGTTATTTTTATACTTAATTTTGATCAACACTTGCATTCATGTTTATTTTCTGCATTATAAACCAAATGACTTTGTTCGCAAGTCTTAATTAATCAAGAAATCACATGATAGTCTAGGTCGTGAGTCTCTAGGGAAAACGATATTTGGTTTTACCAATTATATTACTTTATATGATTCGGTACACTTGTCGGAGTCTTAACATAAGACCAACTATCGTTTCTCAAGGGACTCATGTAATACTAAATAATTTTACAATTAATAACTCATCTAGACTACCAAATAATACATGAATCTACACTTTGTGCAAGAAGATAAATTTACAAAGAATAAATTATGGACTTTGGTAGTTGAAGACACTTAGAAGTGGAAAACGGGCATAAATGGTATGGAATTGCATTTCTAGGAAAAGTTTTCACCGGTTTCACTCTCATGCTCACATATAATCATCTCATCTCCATCAAACTCCAATGTCAACCTTCAAAAACACTCAAACCCTTATCCCTTAAGGCGAGTTTGTTTGTTAAGTGTTCAAGGAATTGACTCTTAGTGAGAAGATTGATAACAATTAAATATATCATTATCTGTGATACAATTTTGATACTAAATAACCTCTTTTTGATTGAGAAACTTGTTTGAACTTATGTTTTTGCTTTAGTTTTGTTAATAAGAGAGTTGAGGTTATACTTTACGATTTTATCACTAAATTCATTTAATTTTAGAGGTTATTGGTATGATTTGGAAGATGAGCAAAAATATGAAGGATTCAGAACCATAAGGAGTGAGTAGAGCTACAGAAAAAGAGAAAAAAACGCAGTCCAGAAAAGTCCGCCCAAGCTGAGCGCCACTTTTAGGGGCCCTGAGCGCCAGAAGTTGCACCGCATCACGCCTGAGTGCCTTTCCTAGGGCGCTGAGCGCTAGTCAACTATGTCGTAGAGCGCTTGCTTGCCCTTTTTTGGGGCCCTCAACGCCCTCCTCTCGCACCACTGCCCGATTGCCCTAAGTTGGGGCGCTGAGTGTTAGCGATATTGGGCTTGGACTTTATTTTTGCTCTATGTAAGGACTTGCTCGCCCTAGCGTTGGTATCTTTTGGTGGCTTGAGCATAGAAACACGTTTTTCACCCTTTGGGGGCAGATTTGGGGATGTGAGAGCTCTCCTCTTCTCTTGCTAGGGTTTTATCTTCATTCCATTCCATTCCATTGTACACCTAGTTCCTTCATGATGATGGAGAATTAATCTCATTTGTTATTGTAGAAGATGTAACATCTAAACTCTCTTGTATTTAAATCAATTCTTATTATTGATATATGCTTCTTTCATTAATTGTTAAGGTTTTTCCTCCATTATCTATGCTTGTTATGTTTAACTCATTCATGGCATGATTGTTGGTTTCTGTGATATGGACACATACAGAGGAATCTAGATCTGGGGAATTTCTCCCAAGGGAACTATTCCCTAGACATAGGGATAGAACGCTTGGTTGCCTTAAGCTTCTGTGCGTAATGCAAAATTCATTATTAGGGATGCAAGACGTTGTGGTCTAATAATTGAGGATAGATTTTCTTCGCCAAGACATCGGGTTTTAAGTAATTTAGAAAGTGGCATTAACATTAATGAAGAAGATGAATTCTTAAATACATGAGAGTGATTAGGTGAAGTCTAAACCCCAACAACATACTCATCTCATATTATCAACATCATCCATTTACTTTTGTGTTTAGCCTCAATTGATCAAATTGCATTCATATTTATTTTTGTTGCAATTGCATTCAAACACCAACATATTTGTTATCAGTCTTAATTGGTTAAGCAAAAGCACAACTGTTTAGTACTGTGAGTCTCTTGGGAAACGATACTTGGTCTTACCATTTTATATTACTTGATACGATTCAGTACACTTGCCGAAGTCTTAACAAAGACTTAGGCTTTTTCACCTAAGGGATTAGGGTTTGAGTGCTCTTGTAGGTTGACATTAGTGTTTGATAGAGAGGAGATTAGTTTGTGTTGAGATTGTTGACAACACAATTTCTATATCAATCTAGTTTTTGATGATGACAACACATTGCTTAATAACATGCATATGTTGTTTGCTGTTATTACATGTTCTTATGCAATTTGATTGTTATATCTGTGAACATGCTTATGTACTGTGTTATATGTTCCTATGTTGATTGATTGATATATATGTGGAACGTGTATATATGCTTTATGTGCTATGTGCAATGCATCATTACATATATTTTTCTGCACATGTTTTAAAGCTGAAAATCACAAGCACTTTCATGAACTTATAACTGTGTGATAAAGTTCTAGTGCAGTCGGGTACATTATTAATGGATTTGACTATGCTAAAATCTTTGTACAGATTTTGAGAATCAGTGCTCTGTGAATTTTTTAGAAGTCAACTACGTTTTTTCACTGCATATGATTTTTCATTACTTGCATTTCAAGAAAGTTTAAAAAGTTTAATACTTTGATTCCAAGACTGCGAAAATATTTTGTTTTTGACAAAACACCAATTCACCACCCCCCCTCTTGGTGTAAAAACGAAGCCAACCTGTTTTCTAACAATTTGTGTGTGCACGAGAGTGAAGCCAATGAAATCTACCCATAACAATTCTATTTCATATCATTTCTTACCTTTTCCAACTTCTAAGTGTCTCCAACTACCATAGTCCACCCTTTATTTCTTTATCAATTTATTTATTTGCATTTTCCTCACATTCTTTAGTATAAATGATTTTTTAATCGTAGAATTATTTAGTATAACACGAGTTTCTTGGGAAACGATATTTGGCCTTACCATTTTATATTACTTGAACGATTTGGTACGCTTGCTGATGAGTTAACACGTCATAATAAGTGGACTTACTATGACAGGTATTTTGAGACTTGTCATAGTATGTGAACTTACTATGACAGGTATTTTGAGATATTTCATAGTAAGTAAATGTTTAACTTTACTATGACATGTGATGTAAACAACGTCATAGTAAGTTATATTTTTTTTTACAAATTCTTTTCGTTTTACCGTTTTCATTGTAATTTTCTATTCATCTGCAATATATAATTAATACAATGAAAAGTTAATACATGAAATTATTCACGTTTTTACCAATAAAGTTTTAAGATTATATAAACAAATAATATAACATACAAACATTCATCTCTTAAATTCCAAATTTTATACGAGTTCATAATATAAACTATTATTCTTACTTTTATGTTTAAATATTTACTACTTAGGAAGACATCACATATAAAAAATCATCACATAGGGAGATGCCTCCATGATCACTGCTACATCATCATACTTACATGGTTTTCACCTTCAAAGGCTTATCTTCCACTCATCAACTGACTAATTCTTCTTTGTGCATCCAGATTCATCTTCATTCCTTACAACATAACACAGAAAATCCTAGAGAAAACAACCAAATTTATGTGGTGGAAGATTCAATGATGGTTGCTAGGATGGTGGTTTTCTGTTCACGATTTGTGTGAACTTCTATGGTGGACGGTGTAGAGGTTGCAAATTTATTTTGTTTGGGTCATAGAAATATGGCATTGTTCACTTATGAGGTGGTTTGTGACTGTTTCGTGAACAACGAGTGCAGGTGGATTGCGCAGTGGCTATTGGCGCAGTCTGGTGAAGGATGGTGTCACCGACAAAGTCTTTGGTTAGCTACGTGAAGAACAATTACAGATCAAGTGTTGTAGCGACATTGGTAAAGCATATAGTCTTAGTGACGGAAGTGTGATGGCTGCCATAGGCTTCGAGGGGTGGTCTTACGGTGGACATTGTAGAGAACGAAACTAGATAACGAGAATGACAACGAAGAGAACGAGAATGACATCTTTCGTCGATTTCGTCAAGGAGTCGATGACATAGGAAGGAACTGGTGTCGACGACGTGTAGAGGCAATGACATGACATCATGGAGGAAAAGGCTTGTAAGGGTGTTAGTGAAGAGAAATAGAGAGGATGCGTTGAATAAATTGAAAAAAAGAGTGAAATTAGGGATTAAGACATACTATGACACGTTGCTAACGGTTTAAAAACCTTTATTTTCATACTTAATTTTGATACAAAACACAACCTTTATGACTTAGAACTACCTTGAAATCATGCATTTTAAGATAGGAAATAAGAGAGTCAAAGGTGTTTTTCTTGGTATTATGCTTGGTTTTCCTTTTTTTGGCAGGATTTAACATGAATTGAATGATGGAAGCTGAAGTAGGAAGGACACGGAGGCAAGGGAAGAAGGAAAAGTGCTTAAAAGAAGAATCGCAGGCACCATTGAGCGCCATAGTACCGTTGAGCGCCAGCCTCTTGAAGGACTTCTCTGGCCAACGCTTAAACGCCAACGCTGAGGGGAAATTCAGTGCCGCAGCTACAGTTGAGCGCTACTATCTTGGTGAGTTCTTTCTCAGACACCTGGGCGACAACGCTGAGCGTTCTTCTCAAGTGTCGCACCTACCGTTGAGCGCTACTTCTCTGGGCTTAGGCCAGTTTCTGCTAATTTTTAATGAATTATAAATAGATTTGCATGACCCAAATGGGGTATCTTTTGGTAGACGAGACGCAGAAACACCTTCTCCACCTCTTAAAGGCGTATTTTGGATGCCGAAGCTCCAATCTACAAGTTCTAGGGTTTATCTTTTCATTCTTTTCATTATTTTCATCTAGTTTCACCATGTCTATGGTGAACTAATCCTCCATTGTTGTTGGGGAAATGATGTAATCCTATTGAAACTCTCATATATTGAATTGATGCTTTATTCATATGCTTTATTTCATTAATTTTTAAAGTTTTTCATCTATTCTCTATGCATGTTTTGTTGAAGACATTATTCATTAGCTTGATCTTTGCTTTATGGAAACATATGGGTAGATCTAGACATGGGGAAATTCTCTCGGGAGCAATATTACCTAAACATAGGGATAGGAGGACCGATTGCCTTTAAGCTTCTACGCGAATGTAATGCATGATCAATTGCTAGGGAGACAAGACATTGTAAACTAGTAATTAGGAGTAGACTCTTTTCACCAAGACATTGTGATTAGGGTAAATTAGAAAGTGGCAATAACATTAATGAAAAAGAAGAATTCGTTAATATATGAGAGTGGATTAGGATAAGTCGGAAACCCTAACAACACAATTCATCCATATCATTCAACTGCCAATTAATCAATCTTTGCATGCATATTTAATTTTCGTTTTGCATTCTAAACACCAATTTTCGTTATTCAAGTCTTAAATAATCAAGAGATCACTTGAAAGTCTAGGCCTATGAGTCTCTAAGGAAATGATACTTGGTCTTACCACTTATTATTACTTGATATGATTCGGTACACTTGCCGGAGTTTTAACAAGTTTTTGGTGTCGTTGCTGGGGACTCATGGTTTAACTATTCTAGTAGTGTGATTATTGATTAACTTTGACTTGATTTTTCTTTTTTTTTTTCTTTTTGTTTTCATAAAAGTGCTTTTTTTAGGGTTTTGTTTCTTATGTATGCAGGATACAATTGGGACTAGAAGCAAGAAAAATTCGGAAACTCTTTTTGAAGGTTTAACTGCAACTTGAAGGAGAAGGATGAATCAAACATCTAGAGAATTGTTTCCTTCTCCTGAGACATTGTTACAACCCTCACCACAAGCATCCAACCAGAGCACAAAAGAGATTGCTGCGGAGGAAATTCCTAGGAGACACACTTTGGCGGATGCTACCACTATTGTTGTCCCTCAACATTTTAATAGCATTGCAATGCCGAGGGTTAATGCACTAAATATGGAGATGAAACCAGTGTTGATTCAATTGGTGAAGAGCAACCAATTCAATGGGCTGTCAAATGAAATTCCATATGATCATCTCACCACATTCAACAAGATTTGCAACACGGTGAAGATTAATGGTGTACCAGACGAGGCGATTAAACTTAGCTTGTTTCCTTTCTCATTAGGAGGCAATGCTAAACTATGGTTGAACTCTTTCCCTGAAGATAGCTTTACAAGTTAGGAGGCTGTGGTGTCTAAATTTCTGAACAAATACTTCCCACAGTCTAATATCAATAAAGGTAAATTGGAAATTTCTTCTTTCATGCAAGGCATGGAAGAAACCCTAGGCCAGGCGTGGGATAGATGCAAAAGCTTGTTGAGAAAGACACCCATGCACGATTTTGTGATACATCTGTAGTCCTATCATTCCTTTGAGGTCTTAGCACTCAAACGAAGCTTATGCTAGATGCCTCAGCTGGAGGTAACATAAAGCATAAGACTACAGATGAAGCTTATGATTTGATAGAAGACATGGCTGCTAATGACAGTGAGATGCATAGGGAAAGAGGCGCCTTGCTTCAACAAAAGGATGTTCTTCAATTGCCAAATCAAGATGTCGTGCTTACACAAAACAAGTTGATAACTCAACAATTAGAGAATCTTACAAAGTCTCTTGCTTAACTACCTAAGGAGCTGAAGAACGTTTCACAGGTGGAACAACAACTCTATGACCGTTGTTGTGGTGACCATATCAATTGTCAATGTGCTTATCCAGAGGAGGCCCAAGAAGAAGTCAACTACATGTGCAATCAATTCCAATACCATCAAGGTAATTACAACCAAGGGTGGAAGCCTCACCCAAGGTTGGGTCAAGGTCAAACTGAACAATTTGGACAAGCAGGAGGCCAATTTAATAGACCACAGTAGCAACAGCCATCACCCAATTATTCTTGGAAGGTCGTTCATGAAGGCGGCTAAAGTTCTTATCATTGTAGATGAGGGATTGATCATGATGTCTTTAAAGATAAGCAGATTCAAGTGAAGAAGGTAGGTCACAAAACTGTAAGGAAGGTTGTTGATGGGCTATCGCAACCCACACAAATTTAATGTGCAATTTAGAAATGCAGTATAGCTAGGAAATGACTCCTAGGTCGTCTCTCAAGGACCAATTTTGTGGTTCAAGAATTAAGTCAGACACGAAGTGGGGGGGTTTTGTGAAAACATTGTGGTGAATGCGGAAAAATTAAATGAAAACACTTACGCAAACAGATAATTAAACACAAAATTAAAAACGGTTTCAAAGACAAAATTAAAACAGTCGGTCATTAACTTAATTACAATGTTTCCAATCACAGATCAACAAAATAAAGTTGCGACTCAAACCTCTAATCCAACAAAGTTAACCAACTAAGCGAAGGTTAACCCTGTTTTCATAAAAGCGAACTAAGCGGACGCAGTGTTAATGTCAAATCTAATTTACACCATGCAGTTACATCAACTAAGCGAAGATGTAACACCAATTGGGCAACTAAGCGTATATCCAATTGCAAGTGCAAATACGGATTTGATATTAACCAAATCAGAGTCACAATTACAAATACAGTCCAGAAATCTCAAAGAAGCAATGCAATATCGCTAATGACCAACACAGTTAATTTAAGCTATCATGACAATTAAAGTGACAAGACAAAACATATTAGACAACATTAAAACAAAATAAGATTCTAAATACCAACACAGTTAGAAACAACTATCTAACACAGTTAAATAAAATTAAATGCAAAACTAAATTAAAGAAATCAAAACCAACTAATCCTATAATGTAAACTAATTTAAAACTAAGGAAATAAACAACATATTTTTTTCTACTAATTCAAATGACAGATGCACCGACTAAAGAAAATTAAATTGAAAATGACCTAAAAGGGGAACCTCTTGGCTGGCCGTTTGTCTTCCATACCTTCTTCTATTTTAATTTTTTTTTCAACAAGCAATAAAATGCTTCCCACACAATGGAATCTGTGCTCTTTCTTTCTCCAAGAAACTAAGCACGTAGCACACCTTTTGTAAAAGCAATTAAATTGGTGATTAAACTCCATGCTCCCTGCAACATGACCGTGGCTTTCTAAAAGAATTCAATTGCATCTCTTCAATCCAATTGAAGCTTCCAAGAAATTAAGCACCGGTACAGTGTTGGAATAAATGAAAGTATGCCCATAAAAATTCTTCATCTACCGTCACATCACAATTGCTTTCATCTAATCATCTAGCTACTTCTTTGTAAAAGAACAGAAATGCAATGCTAAGCAACCAGCTACAGGGCTTTCACGTACCATCACCATACATTCACCTAATCTACTTTTCATCTTTCAAAGTAAAATAAAACCCAAAAAGAAATCCCATCACCGGACCCACAACCAAATTCGGACAAGGAGATGAAAGGATTGGTAATTGTTGGACCAAGCAAACCAAAGAATGGAATTAAAAACCAGGTGCTTCTTCCAGAAACAAGTGACGACACTTCTCTTCATTCATCACTTCAACTTGAATAATTAAATATATGTTGCACACAAGTAGAAGCAACTCTCGGTACATCCCAAAAGCCAAAAAAAAAACAATTACCGAGTAAGTGGCAGCTACCTATCCCATCACCTAATGCTTACAATGTGTCCCCTCATGAACAAGGACCGTACCTCTCTTACAAAATGAAAGCAAACATTTTTTTTTTCATATTCTGAAGCCAACAAGAATACGTGAGAACCACACAAAAAGAACTAGAGTAACTTTAACCATTAGCTATCAACGTGGAGTTCTCTCCATTCATCCAAAATCAAGTATCATGAACATCATTCAAAGAAAGAAAAATGCTGTAAAAAAAACGTTCCAGCCACTCCAAAGTGAATCTGCCAAGGAGAATGTTCTTTCAAAGTGTGTGGCAGCTTGACCTAAAAGCAAGGCCATGTGCCCTCCAAAAAATGGGGTGGGGTCCACCCTAAAAAAAAAAGAAACCCTAAGGTGCTAAGTCATCTACCCTAACATTTGGGCCTAAACTATTTTGCCAAAAATTGGCCCAATGTTTACAAGTTTAATTGAAAACTATCTAGACTATTAAGTTGCAATGTAATTAAATTTAAAAAATCTTTGTGTAGAGTCTTGAATGAATTGATGTCCTCCCTAATGTCCAAAATTGTATCTTCAAAATTTTCCCTGCAATTAATAATGCAAATAATTAGCTCAGAATATTCAAATTAATTAAAATTAGAATTTCCGGTCAAATTAAGCACTATTAGCAAAAACGGGAAAATACCGGACAATTAAGCACAAGTCCCTGATTAATTCTAGCACAATAAACTAAGTGAAATCAATAAAATATCGACTCATCAGTTGCACCAGTGGCTAAATCTGAATCTGCAACACCAGTCAACAAAGGTAAAAATTGTGTTTTAATGCAGGTTAAGGAAGAAGAGAAAGTTGATAAAGGAGGGACAATCCACTTTGACTTGGAGGATACACAATTCAAGCTTGGTACTCCTATGAGATTCAAGAAGAAGCTATGGGTTGTGAAAGGATTCAAAGAGAATGGAGTAATAGAGATTGAGGCTTCATACTCTAGGCGAGTCAAGAAGGTGGACCGGAAGCAATTGATGAGTTGATGTGATGAAAGCAAGAGAGACACCAACATTGAAGATGGAACATGAGCTCTTTTGGGTCAAGCTAATGACGTTAAAGAAGCAATTGCTGGGAGGCACCCCAGTGACCTAAAAACATTGTTTCTTTTGTTATTTAATTGTTTTGGTTATGTAATTTTAAATATTGTTGAACACTGGTATTGGGTATTGAGTATCTACTGAAGAATACAGGAAGGTACACCTACTGATATGTGTTGGTAAGATTTGCACTTACTGATGGGTGCGAGAAAGGTTTGGGTCAAGCTCGTGATGTTAAAGAAGCGCTACCTGGGAGACAACCCAGTTGATTGTTTTACTTCTGTTGCATGCTTAAATTCTGTTCTAGTTGCATTTTAGGGTTTAATTATTGCATGATTGAGTGAAGTGAGTGTGAATTGCATGAAAATTCAAAATTGAAAGTTGAATTTGAGTAATATAGGGTCAATCACGCTTAAGCCGAGCCAAAAAGGGGGAATCAAAAATAGCGCTCACCGCTCAGCGTTACCTAGCGTTGAGCGGTAGCGTCACAGACTGCATAATTGGGTTTTAAGTTGGGCTCAGCGTTAGTTGGCCCATTGCACATTTTAATAGCCATTTAGGTCTTGCCCAGGCCTCTCATTCAGACCCCACTCTCTTTTGTCACTCTCAAGCTTTTTCCAAGGCACTCTCTTCACTTTTCCCTACACCCATCTTCTCAAAAATTTCTTTTCCACCATTTTTGCACCTCTCCACCATCAAAGTTTGGGATATTTGTGAGAGCACAGCACTTGGGGTTCATTCATCAACATTCACAGAGCACTTTGCACTCATTCGACGTCCCTCCACCCAAGTAAGTCATACATTCTACATTCTAGGGTTTTCGAAGCATGATTTTGTATGAGAATGTTTAGTTTAAGCATGAAATTTTAGGGCTTTTTGTTGAAATAGTCACTGTTTAGACCGATTAAAATGTATGATTAAGGTCTGGAATTGGAAAAATTGCATGTGGGTGGAGATTAGAAGCAGTTAGGACGTGTTATGCAGAAAACAACTGTCACCGCTCAGCGCCAATTACCACTGAGCGCAACTGGTGCAGATTATGGATTTTTGTGTTTTCTATGTGCAGGTGACGCTGAGGGGCCCTATTTTGCCCTCAGCGATGATAGACAGTGTGGTTAGAAGGTGTCGCATGAATTACTAATGCTTAATTAGATTTCTTTTGGTCTTGTGAATTCTATTTGATGCAGGGATGGCCTCCTCATCAGACAAGAGGATCAAGACTACAACAAGCAAGAAGAAGGAGAGGAGGAGGATTCTGATGACAACATGGGCTGAGGAGATGAGATAGCATCTACTGATGGATGTTATTTGCTCTAGAGCATGATTTTTCTATCTTTTGCTTTGTACTTTGAACTTATTTGCTTTTGTTTTAGTAGTGTAGGTTTTGATGTAGTCGGTCTGATACTTTATCTGTTATAATGGTTTGATTGATTGATATTTGCATGATGAGTGTTGCTTAATAATGCTTAATATTGATTGATGTTGAGATTGTACAATATGTTGATATATGGGTGGTGGTTCACAAGCTATGTGAACAGATGCATGATATTGTGATTGTGGTTATTGTGCTAAGTGGGGTGTTTATCTGGGATGCTTGGAATAATGAGTGAACTTATTTGTGAGGTTTTGAGCTCCAGAGTTTTTGATCCAATGATTGATATCTGCTTGACCACATGAATGATTTTGCCCAGGTTTCTATGATTGATTGAATTACATGTATGTGTCATATGATCAAGGCCATTTTTGATTTAGCCCTTTCTTAGCCAATGCATAAATTTTTGTCCCATGAAAAAGAGCACAATGTGTTCTACACTTTTTGAACCTAGGCCTTAAACAGGATGTGAAAACCCTTTTTGATAATCTTTACCTTGAGTTAAGTTGAGATTATTGTGTGGTATTGATAAAGGTTCAAGTTTTGGGTTGTTGGGAAGATTGAAAAAGAAAAAAAGAAAAAGATAAGCATTGAGATAAAGTGTTGAGCAAAGCATGAAAAGATAGAAAAGATGAACAAGATAGAACAAGATAGAAAAGATAGAATGAAGAAAGATAAGCTCAATGCAAAAAAGGGAAGTTGGGAATGAGTGAGATTGGTTATGAAAGAGATTTTGTGCTTGAATTATAAATGTTGAATGACTCTCTTAACTCAAGGGTTTTGTAATCTAGAAAAACCAATTCTTCTTGTTAGCCCAACCTCATTATAAGCCTTGAAAAAGTCCTTGTGATGACATGTGTGTGATGAGGATTGATTGTGGTAAATGAAAGGCAATTGTGTTCTATGTGACATAAGCATAGTAGAGGGAAAGAGTGACCTCTAGAAACACCTAAGGAATTGAGTGAAACACTTTGTCTGGTGAGGAATAATTCCATGAATCTATGATTATATTTGTGCTTAGTTAATTGATCATTCATGAGAATAGCATCTCTTGGGTATTATATGATTGTTTGAACACCATGATGAGCATTAAGAATTAAGGCATGTATGCATCTTGATTACATTCTATTGATGAGCAAATTTGAGTAATTAATTGTCTTGAAAGAAAAAGCTTTTGAATGTGATTGAACCATTGTGATGATTGGTGAAAGACTGAGTTTCATTTTGTTTGCTTGAGGACAAGCAAAGTTTTAAGTTTGGAGTTATGATAACGGTTCAAAAACCGTTATTTTCATACTTAATTTTGATACAAAACACACCCTTTGTGACTTAGAAAACTACATTGAAATCATGCATTTTGCTTAAGATAGGAAATAAGAGAGTCAAAGGTGTTTTTCTTGGTATTATGCTTGGTTTCCTTGTTTTGGCAGGATTTAACATGAAAATGATGGAAGCTGAAGTAGGAAGGAGTTGGAGGCAAGAGAAGAAGGAAAAGTGCTTAAAAGATGAATCGTAGACACCATTGAGCACCATAGTACCGCTGCGCCAGCCTCTTGAAGGACTTCTCTGGCCAATGCTTAAGCGTCAACGCTGAGGGAAAATTCAGTGCCACAGCCACCGCTGAGCGGCACCGCCGAGTGCTGCTATCTTGGTAAGTTCTTTGCCAGACAATTGGGCGACAACGTTGAGCGTTCTTCTCAAGTGTCGCACCTACCATTGAGCGGTGAACCAGCACTGAGCGCTACTTCTTTGGGCTTGGGCCAGTTTCTGCTGATTTTTAATGAATTATAAATAGATTTGCACAACCCAGGTAGGGTATCTTTTGGCAAAAGAGATGCAAAAACACATTCTTCACCCCTTGGAGGCGGATTTTGGATGCGAAAGCTCCAATCTACAAGTTCTAGGGTTTATCTTTTCATTCTTTTCATTATTTTCATCTAGTTTCACCATGTCTATGGTGAACTAATCCTCAATTGTTGTTGGAAAAACGATGTAATCCTATTAAAACTCTCATATATTGAATTGATGCTTTATTCCTAAATCTAAGATAATAAGTTTTAAACATAATTTTAACTTTTTCAGCTCATCAAATAGATTTTAGGTATCATAATAAGTTTTCCATTTTTATTTAAGGTTAATTTTTACCAATACTTTTATTATGAAAAAGTTACTTTTAACTTTTTTTAACTTTTTTATCGTATTATGATAGATCTCTTTCCATTCATAATAATGATTAATTAATTTTATTATAAAACTGACATCAATCAATTTATGAGAGGTGAATTTAACCTGATAAATCATCATAAAATGATTTTCTAAGATGTTGGTGGAGTAACATTTCATTTGTTTGATTTGAATGGAAACCAGCAAATGAGACCGACAAAAGGATAATTCAATGGTAGTTAGATATTCTTTTTAAGTTTTCTTAGAAGAAATAAACATGTTGTTTATGTGTGCGGGAAGGCTTCTAATGTTAAGTAATAATTTCTGAAATATAATAACAAATTATAATTTTATTTTATTTGTAATCTTTTATCTTTACTTAGAATTTGATCTCCTAATTTATTCTTCGTTGGAAAAATAACGGGTCAAGTTTGAATTTAGTTTTATTTATTTATTTTTTTGCAAAGTAAAATATTTATTTTTTTAATCCTCAAATATAAAATTTGTGTCCATTTTTATCTTTGCTAGGTAATAGATATATTTGTGCATGTATCTGTCTAAATATTTATTAAATATTTATTTTCTATAAAAAATAATGAACCAAACAACTAAAACATCTTATTATTATCAATTTTTTGTGAAAAGAATTCATATTTTACTCTTGATGCTAAATAATAAACAACTGTAATTATAGAAAATTTAAAATACAACAATGAAGAAATTAAGGGTATAATTGTAATTTTTAGAAAGTGTATATCTTTGTGGGATCTTTAACCTTGGAATTATGCCTGTGAATCTATTTCTTGAACGGAATATTTTATGATTTTTGTAGGCCATTGTAGTGCTGTCTACACGAAGTGTGGTGTATGCATGGGCACGTCGAAAGAACTGAGCTGTTTATGTTGCTATGTTCACTCCTTTAGGAATTATGATTGTACTTGGGGATTGTGTTTGTCGGAGAAACCCTATATATGTTGGAAGGTACATTTATGTAGAGATGTTATTTAAGTTTATCTAACCATCACTTCCTTCTAAAACTAACTTCTTTTTTTTACTTATTTCATTGGAAACTTTTTAAAAGTTTTAGTTCTAAAAATCCTATGTGAAGGAGTTGAAACAAGATTTAGATAAGATGAGTCCTCTAATACTATTTTATCTCAATTTTTCACTTTTTTATAATTTTTTAAAATAAAATATTAATTGACCTAATTAAAAATTAAGTGTATATATATTTGTATAATATATAAAGTTTAATAATGATGTTTTAAGTTAATAATTAATTAGAAAAAAAATTAAAATTGATCTTATGAGTTTTTCTAACTCTAATTTATATAGAGTAAACTCAAGCAAGTATCAACTCAAGCAAGGAAAAAAAAAGGGAAGTTGAAGAAGGACTATTAAAGGCTTTCTTAAATTTTTCTTTCTATAAGTCTTAGAAGGATTATCTTTTAATATGTTGTTTTGTGGATTGACCTTGCTCTTACGTATTCTCAGTCAGACTGAGAAATCAGGGTTACGTAGTTCTATGCTGACAGATTGTTCGTTGTTTAGCAAAGGATGTTTTGTTTTGATGTCTTTGTAAAAAAAAGGAAAGGTTTTAGCACAAGGCCTACGAGAACGGTCGCACGTGTGCTTAAACCTTTTAAAATAATTTTTGTTAATTTTTGAAAGAAGAAGAAAAAGGTTTTCAGCAAAAGGCCGACGGAATGGTCGCACGTGTGCTTAAATCTTTTAAAATAAATTTTTGTTGATTTTTGAAAGAAAAAGGTTTTCAGCACAAGGCCGACGGAATGGTCGCACGTGTGCTTAAACCTTTTAAAATAAATTTTGGTTAATTTTTGAAAGAAGGAGACAAAGGTTTTCAACACAAGGCCGACGGAATGGTCGCACATGTGCTTAAACCTTTTAAAATAATTTTTTGTTGATTTTTGAAAGAAGAAGAAAAAGGTTTTCAGCACAAGGCCGACAGAATGGTCGCACATGTGCTTAAACCTTTTAAAATAATTTTTATTAATTTTTTGAATATATATTTTTATTCTCCTATATATTATTAATGTATTTTAAAATAAGTAGATATTAAAAATAAAAATAACAAATAAAAAATAATAAATAAATAATTAGAATAAAAAAATATAGAGTGTCTAAACCTAATTTATTTTTGATAATAATTGGGCCTAAGTCCAAATGGAAAGAGGGGTGAAAATGGAAAATAAGGGGTGTGCAGACCAGTTTTAAATTTGAGAGTGGATTGGACCTTAGTCCGAGTGACAAGGGAGTGGTGAAAGGGAAAATAGGGAGTGTGCAAGCTAATTTTGAATTTTAAAACGGACAGGTCCTAGGCCCAAGTGGAGGTGGGGTGGTAAAGTAATAGTAGGGGTGCAAGGAGGGAATGTTTTTTTTCTATTATAAGATCGAATGGGCTTGAGCCCAAGGACAAAGGGTGCGACTTAGCAGAAAGGGGGTGCTAGAGAAGAATAGTTTCTTTTTGTTGGTTTTGCCCAGGCCCAATGCTCTCCCCATTCAGAAACTCAGAAACTCCTTTAGGGGTTTCCACATCCTCACCTCATTTGCATAAGGAGCACCCAGGATCTTCTCCTCTGAACGAAAGACCCCATGGACACTCACCTCCGCCACGGCCATGCCTAAAACTCCATTCAACCAGCCACCACCATACCAATCGCCACAAACTACCGTCCAACGTGTCGCCTAGTGGCGTCGATCACCGCCACAATCTTTGTCGGCCACAGCACCAAGTTCTCTCTTCTTCATCTCCTCTTCGCGCGAGGTTATCTCTTCTCCCTGCGCCGCGTCTTTGTCGCCTGAGCGAACCCGGCCGCCGCGAGCCACGAACAAAGATTTCCACCGCCGACGAAGCCCTCGACAATCGGTGAAAGTCTCATCTTCCTCCGATTCGACCCGACCCAAAAGCAGGGGTTATCATCCCCATTTCGGCAAAGCAGTCAACCGCCATTCATTTCTCTTTCCCCTTTGTTTCTATGCTCTGATTGGGTTCAGCTATTGGGGTTAGAGAAGATGAGTCGTGGGATTGGCAAGAGACCGTGCTCGAAAAGCTCGCGCCTTGGGTGAATCCAGAGCTTGGGCCCCTCGCCAATGAAGATGAAGTGGATGGTTTCATGGCGTAGTATGATTGGCCTCCTCTGAACAATGACAATTGGTTTCTCAGAAACCGGTTGCTAATTCTTTCGTTTAATTTTTTTGCTGTGATTGGACCATGGTGCTTCCTTTTTCTGTTGTGGGTGAAATATGGCTACTGTAAAATGGGATGAATGATGGTTGTTGAGGATAAAGAAGAGAGTGGAGTTGTGAGATATGATTTCAGATGTTCTTCTTTTGGCGGTTGGAAGGTGTTTTGTCGCGGGTGATGGTTGAGACTGGGAGAGAATGGAGGCAAAGTGGTGAGAAAAGAGGGTGATGGAACTACGACAGCATGAGGATTCGCGATTGGGTTTTAGGTGGTGAAGACTTGCTTCAAAATATGATGCGTCATCTATTGCTGCAATCTGAAAATCTGTTTCGAAATCATGGGTTGCAACTCAGGATGCAACTCACTAGCTTTCCTCTTAGAACAGCATTCGAGTTGGTGTAGATTTCAGAGATGATGTGAAAATAAGCAAAATTGTTCACCGAGAGGAGTTTGAGGAGATTAACAGAAAGGTGTTTGAGAAATTTATCATTCAGTGTTGGAAAGATGCCAAGGTAGAAGTTGGAATTCAAGAATGAAATTGGGTGGCTTTGCTGAAATTACTGGGGAGAGGGTGAGGTGTTTGGACTGGAATATTGATTTTGTCCCTTTTTGTTCATTTGTTGCAGGGAAACTAAGAGCAGGGTGTTAGCAGTAGAATCACGTATGGAGGTCATTCGACATTTTGATGACGACCAGGAATCAAAGAAAGGATAGGTTACAGACGAAGCGCTTATGCGTTGAACGGTGGCGGAGAAAGGAACATATTCATACTATCGTATCATACTCAAACAGAATAAACTCACATGTAAAACATACAATGCAACTAACTTACAAGACCAATGTGCAAAGTGTGGGCAAGATGTGAGTAAGGTTCCCTTACCTCCCGGAGCACTTATCTCCTTTCTTCTGGTTTACTTTGTTTTTGTTTGTAGCGAATGTCGTCTCCAGCAAAAGGATGACGATCCCTCTAATTCTCTGAGTAGTCCCCTCCTCACTTAGTCTTAGGGATCAATCCTTCTGTTGTTGTTGTTTTTTTTCTTTTCTCTCGTTCCTTCCTGAGGATCCCATGAAGCCACCTCTTTCTCCCCTTTTAGTGAGAACGTCCTGACCAATTCCCCCCAAATCCTCCTCCTGCACAAACTGATTTTTGTCTCCCCTCCGACAATCCGGACTGTGTCTGCCAAAACCAAAACCTCCCTACCACCAGCACCCCGCGTAATCCTTTCCTAACCCCAACGCTGTCCGTTTTTCACAAACGACAAAGCTAGGATTCCACGTTTTTCCTTTTTAATTTCCCTTTTTTTTTGTTCCTCGTTTTCTTTTCTTTTTTTTTTGGTAACTATATTAATTATGTTTAGTTATATATTAATTATGTTAAAAACAAAACTAAAAATAAAAGTAAAAAACAAAAATTAAAAATAAAAATTATAAAAAGGAGAAGTAAAATAAAATGAAAAGAAAATGAAAAGAAAAATAAAATAAAAATGATGAAAAGCCAAAAAAAAAAAAAAAAAAGATAGAATGAGAAAATGAGTATATTATTTAGTCACCCGGACGAAATTGGGTGTTGACAGTTTTGCAAAGGAAGAAGAGCGGTCCAGCAGCGTCCAGCTTGGTGGTCACGACCCATGTGTAAACTAGGTCATTCACTTCATTTAAGGAGCTGAAGCCGAAACTTTTAGGAGGAGGGACGTCCTGGAAGCAACACATTACAAAGAGGGACAAAGATGGATGGGGATGTCAATTGATTTTTTCTTTTCTTGAGATTTCTTGGACTGTTCTTATGTTTATTCCGCACTGCCTGATATTCTATGAAATCTGACTATGTTCTTGCAATGGGTATAAGCTTTGTTGCACAATTGGTGATTGTATCTTCGCTTAGTTGATTGATCTGTATAGAACACAGTGGATGGAATAGGTGTATTATGTTCGCTTAGTTCGTGATTATGATAGCATGATTGACCTTCGCTTAGTCAGTTAGTTATGCTAGATTAGAGGCTAGAGTAGTTTATTCACGAGACTTCTGCACTTTAATTGCCATGCTGCTGCTCCGATTTGGCTCAATATTTAATCTATTGTGTGCTTGCGATTGGGTATACGCTTAGTTGCCTAATCGGTGTTTAATCTACGCTTAGATGATTAGATTGTATGGTGCTTGACTAATTAAATTTATGCATTGCATTTGGTTAGTTTGCAATTTTGAAGACCGAATTAGCCTTCGCTTAGTTGGGTGATTCGTGTCGGATTTGGATTAGAGTAGTGCGTACTTGTCGTTAATCTGTGATTGGAAGCATAGTGATTGAGTTAATGACCAACCGTTTTTATTCTGCATTTTATTCTGTTTTTACATTTCTGTTTACATTTCTGTTTTCCTTTCTGTTTTCATTTGTGTTTTAAATTTGATTCATCCGCATTCACAAACCTTTCACAAAAACCCCCCACCACTTCGTGTTTGACCTGATTCTCGAACCACATTTGGTCCTTGAGAGACGACCTATGAGTCACTTTCTAGTCTATACTGCATTCTTTATGCACATTAAATTTGCATGGGGTGCGACACGTATCACTCCATCCAACAAGGCACATGGGTGTGTGGAATTTGCAATTTGGAGAAAGGTGTGCAGCGGGCACAGAAAAAAAAAAACGGACCAGCATCCAGCAACGCAAAGTCCAGGAGGCTTTAACCAGCAATACTCACGGCCTTGGTCCAACAACAGCAGGTCCAACCTCCTTCATGCATCTGATTGCATATTTTTGCATACATTTGCCTGAAAAGAAAAAGGGATGGAATATGGAGCATGTGGTAGCTGCAGAATCATATCCAGCTTTGAAGAGCAGTTCACGGGCCAGCAGTTACACAACAGGTTCAGCCTTCTCACGCAAGAAGCAAAGACGTCCAGCAGTTGATGGGCTTGAAGGGGAGGCGCTGATCCAGTGTAGTAGGGCACGCTAAGTTGAAGAGATAAAAAGAAGAACAGCCGCCACATGAGGCACTTTTACTTTAAACATTTTTTAGAGAGTTTTT
This sequence comes from Vigna trinervia, assembly GCA_027743565.1. NCBI lineage: Eukaryota > Viridiplantae > Streptophyta > Magnoliopsida > Fabales > Fabaceae > Vigna > Vigna trinervia. The sequence continues at coordinate 1,851,865 of JAJDEZ010014720.1, forward strand.
CTTGAACCATGTTTATACTCTTGGATTATGGATGAATGAGAATGGAGGGTTACGTCCAAGTGGCAATGGTAAATTAATTTGAAGTGGTGCAGCCCATTCCTTTTCATCACGGTCCAGCACAAAGAGCAGGGTGTACATTGAATTCCTTTTAAAAAGAGGGCTTCACATAGGTCTGGAATGAGCAATTAAAGGACAGCAGAAGCCGCCACACATAGGGAAAGACAACGGCACTTTACTCTTGCTTATGGAAGAAGACGTAACTTGAAGTTGCACACGGCTCAACAAGAAGCTTACACAGAGGCGGACAATTGTTGGTTGGCGGATGCTCCTTTCGGCTGGAGATGGAGATTCATTTTATTTACTTGGAATGTCCACATGGTTTCGTCTAGAGAGAAGATAAATTCAATGGTTTTTTTTTATTATTGTCTTGAACTCGACTAAAGCTATTTTATATTATATGAGATGGATTTGCATTTTAGCATTTTATTATCGTAGCTCAAAGTTGAACTTTAAGAGTGTTTAATGTGTTTTCAGCCATGCATTTCAAATTATTAAGCACGTTTGCATTTCATTTTATTCCGCAATATGCATTTTCTTCATTATCAATTGCTTCTCAAGTGTGTCACACAAGTTTTCGTTAATTTTATTGTGATGTTAGCTTAGGTTAGTCGGGTTGGTCATTAGCGATATTGCATTGCTTCTTTGAGATTTCTTGGACTGTACTTGTGTTTATTCCGCTCTGTCTGGCATTCTATGAAATCTGACTGTGTTCTTGCAATAGGTATACGCTTAGTTGCCCAATTGGTGATTGCATCTTCGCTTAGTTGATCAATCTGTATAGAACACATTGGATGGAATAAGTGTATTGCATTCGCTTAGTTCGCGATTATGATAGCATGATTAACCTTCGCTTAGTCGGTTAGTTGTGCTGGATTAGAGGTTAGAGTAGTTTATTCATGAGACTCTTGCACTTTAATTGTCATATTGCTGCTTTGATTTGACTCAATATTTAATCTGTTTTGTGCCTGCAATTAGGTATACGCTTCGTTGCCTAATCAGTGTTAAATCTTCACTTAGTTGATTAGACTGTACGGTACAGAACTGATTGGATTTGTGCATTGCATTCGCTTAGTTTGCAATTCTGAAGACCGAATTAGTCTTCGCTTAGTTGGGTGATTTGTGTCAGATTTGGATTAGAGTATAGTGTACTTGTCGTTAATCTGTAATTGGAAGCATAGTGATTGAGTAAATGACCAACCGTTTTTATTCAGTATTTGATTTTGTTTTACATTCTGTTTTCATTTCTGTTTACATTGTTGTTTGCATCCGTGTTTTAATTTAATTCATTTGCATTCAAAAAACCTTTCACAACCCCCCCCCCACTTCGTGTTTGATCTGATTCTCGAACCACAGTTTGGTCCTTGAGAGACGACCTAGGAGTCACTTCCTAGTGTATATTGCATTCTTTTTGCTCATTAAATTTACATGGGGTGTAACACCCATCAATCACACTGGGGCTATATATAGGGCATAAAAGTAACAGAATTTAAGCCCAAGCCCAGCAGACAACCGCTCAGCGTCCAATTTTACCGCTCAGCGGTTTCCCTCAAGCCGCACCACCACTCAACGGTCAGTTTCATCATTGAGCGGTTTGCCTCTAATCGCTCTGGACGCTCAGCGTCACCACCTCGGCGCCAGACAGTGGCTTTCCCTTGAATAATGGTGCTCAACAATGCATTTTGACGCTGAGTGGTGCATAGAATCTTCTTTTCTTCATTTTTCTTCTTCTTCCTTGAGTCTAAGACCTTCCTTCTTCAATTCCATTCTTAATTCTCATCAAAACCCTGCAAAATAATGTAAAACAAGCATAATATCTCTAAAAACAGCTTTTGACTCTCAAATGACTCAACTTAAGTGTTTTACTTGATTCTAAGCTCATTCTAAGCCATAATGGGTGTATTTTGATATCAATTTCAGCATGAAAATAACGGTTTTTAGACCGTTATCAGAACCCCAAACTTAGAACTTTGCTTGTCCTCAAGCAAACAAGACAAAAGTTGGCTTTCCACTTTTTTCATCAAATAATTCAACAATCCCAACATTCATTTTTCCTATGACAAAAACTACTCAATTCTGATTTTCAGTGGAATCAAATCAAGATATATACATGTTTTCTATTCAACTCAGTTCACATGATCACATATTTCCCAACAGATGTTTTATTTATGAATGATCAATCAACTAAGCATAGATGTAATCATAGAATTCAACAATTCTCACCAAGCAAGTGTTTCACTCAATCACTCAAGTGTTTAAAAAAAAAGTCACTCCACTCTCTACTATTCACATGTCACATGAAACAAAATTTCCCTTCATCTAATACAATCAACATTCTTACATGTCAATGCCATCACAAGGACTTTACCAAGGCTTATAATGAGGCTAGGCTAACAAGAAAAATTGGTTTTTCTGGATCACAAAATCCTTGAGTCAAGAGAGCTAATTTAACATTTAAAGTTCAAGCACAAACTCTCTTTCTTTAACCAATCTCACTCATTCCCAACTTCTTCCCCTTCCTTTTATTTTTACATTGAGCTCATCTTCCATGCTTTTTCTTTTCTTCTTTTTCTTTTCTCATGCATTTTTCTTTTTCAATACTTAAGCTCAATGCCTTTCTTTTTCTGCCATTCAGATTTTCCCAACAACCTCAAACTTGAACATTTTCAACAATTATTCTCAACCCAACTCAAGGTAAATAATTTCAAAATAAGGGTTTTCATCCTGTTTAAGGCCAAGGTTCAAAAAGGATATAACATTTTAATCACTTTGGGTGAAAATTTGGCTAAGTAAGGGCTTCCAAGAATGGCCTTGATCATATGACATAAACATTCAATTCAATCAATTATCAAGACTCAGGCAATATCATTCATGCTTTCATATGAATAGTACATACAACAATGAATACTCTGGAGCTCAATACCTCACACAACATGCTTTCTCACATATCATCCATTCATACACCCTGCTTAGGATCATAACCACAATCATAATTCATCACACATCTGTTCACATAGCTAGTGAACTTTTCACCTGAATATCAACACAACTCAATTATCATCCACATCCAATCATTATCAAATAGATTCATCATGCAATATCATCAAGTCAAACATTTTTAGAAATAGTGTTCAAGCCAAGCATAGACACTGACAATCAAAATTCAACCTATTCTAAAAAAAACCAAAAATACAAAAGTGCACGATAAAACCCTGTCTAGAGCATGGGCATCCATCAGTAGATGCCCTCTCAATCCATGTCCTCATCTGAATCCTCTTGGTCTCCATCATTAGCATCTTCCAAATTATCTTCATCGTCATCCTCATCCATGCTTGGTGCTTCAACTACTCCAGACCTGCTGCCCTGTGCCTGCTCTTAAGGCCAAGCCATAGCTCCATGAAACTCGTCCATGGTCCACCTGTGCACTGGTGGCTGATTGTACAGCCCTATTATCATCTCAGCAGTGGCTATCTGCCCTCTGCCAATAGCCTCCATCTTAGCCTCCATCATGGACATATACATATCCCTCATCTGGAATGGCTCGGCGTACTGTGTTGTGCTGGTGCATCTGCAAGTACATGCTCCTGCTGTGCTCCTGCTCTCCTAGGACGTCTCCTAGGTGCTTCGGCTGCCTCCTCTTCCTCACAGTACTGCTGATAATAGGCAACGTCTATGGCCTTCCTAGGCCTCTCATATGGTGGAATTGCAGTATCCACCCCAGCCTGCTAACACAAAAAGGTGATCAGGGACAGATGTCCCAGTGGTGTCCTGCTACTCACAATAGTAGCGCAACTCTGAATCTCGTCGGCAATTACCTTCTCGACGTTCACATCTAACTGCCTCAACATGCATTAAATGAAGATGATCTGATGCATGGTGATGTCGGAAACATGAGAGCACGACTGAATGTTGGCATGAGTGAATGTCATCCAGTATTTCGCCAAAGGCGTCAAATCTGCTCTCTTTATGTTGACGGGCACTCCATTAGGGTTATTCTGAAAATGCCTTCCAGGAATGCACATAACCCTCTCAATGTCTGCTATATCTCTGAACCCCCCAACAACTGTTGCATAATGGAACTGTTCACCTGACCATTCAGTGCCCAAAAAGCTGTTAATAGTGTCAGGGTCATACCTGATGGTCTGTCCCCTCACATAACTCACGTATCTCCCAGCATCAACTCCTCCTCTAGTCAAGGCATTTGTATAAAATTCCTTCACCAATTCAATACTGGATGGGGCAGGATATGTGGCCAACCTTTCCCAATCTCTCCTCATGATCTCTACTCCAAATTCAGGAGCCAAATCTAGGATAAAAGTGGTCTTCCTCTCCATCAGCAATCTCCTCTCCTGCACAGTCACATAGTGTTCCTCATGTTTCCTGGAGAGGAACCTAGGCGAATAGAATCTTCTTTGCCTCTCAGGTTCCTTCCTTTTGTTGCCTAGATTTTTCACCCTTCTCGATGATGATGGCATTCCTGCATATAATAAAGTTCAAAAGACCACAGGGATTCATCATTAGAGGTTAGTACATCATTAATCAGATTCCAAACCAATCACAGTCCAACACTGAAGGAAAAACAGGTCCCCTCAGCGTCCCTGCATGAAAAATCAAGCATCCAACAAAATCTGCAGCAGACCGCTCAGCGTCAAAGGAGACTGTTCATCGGTTTGCCTCAAGTCACGCCACCGCTCAGCGTCCAAGCAAACCGCTCAACGGTGGCGACTAGGGTTTCTCAAAAACCTTTTCTAAATAGCCTTATTCTCCACTCTAACACTAATTTCATCAATCCAGACCAAATTCATGCAATTCAATCCGTTCAAACAGTTCCTATTTCATCAAATCATGCATAGAAATCAAAATCCCTAATTTATCATGTTCCTAAGCATGTTCTTCATCAAATTTCAAATTTAGAAACCCTAAGAATGAAATTGCACAACTTACTTGAGTGGAGAAACTAGATGCTTGCTAAACTTTCTCCTAATTGATGATGAATGCCTCTTTGAATGCACAATCCCTCAACAAAAACCCCAAACTTTGACAAGATAATGATAGAAAAGTAAGATTTTTGTGAGTGGGTGATGAGAAAAAGTGGGGAAATCCCTTTGGAAAACCTTTGAAAGTGTAAATTGGGTGCTAGGGTTCACAGAGAACGCTTGGGCGAGCTTCAAAGAGGATTTTAAAAAGTGTAGAACCCCAGAAACGCTGAACTTTTAAAACCCCAAGCGGGGTCTGCGCCGCCATCGCTCGACAGTAAAATGCACCGCTCATCGGTGGGCGGTAATTTTATCCCTTTCTTCTTTGCTTACTTTTGCGTGATTCCACCCTGTCGCACCTGATTTTAACCTTCAATTTTTCAATTTCATGCCTTTCCCCTCTCAAATGCACATGCAAACATATAATTCCCTTAAGACAGAGTTTAAAAATAAACAAATAATCAACTGGGTTGCCTCCCAGGTAGCGCTTGTTTAACGTCACGAGCCTGACCCAAACCTGTCTAGAACTCATCAGTAAGTGCAATTCTTACCAACACCCATCAGTAGGTGTACCTTCCTGTATCCTTCAGTGGATACATAAAAATTAGCATCCCTCAGTAGATGCTACCCAAAAATTGTTTAAATATCCAAAGAATTACATGTCCAAAACACTAAAAATGTTTTACAACAAAATATATTCCTCCAGCAAAACCATGTGTTGTCCTTCGTGTTGGTGTCTTTAGTACACCAAATCTTTAGCTTTCTTCCATCCACCTGCTTTGTGCGTCTGGAGTATGGTGCTTCAATCTCCACCACTCCTTTCTCCTTTAGCTCTTTTATCACCCACTCCTTCCTTTTATATTTCACCTTTATGCCTGGTCGGAATATGTCTTCTTTTGTTTTAGGATGGATATTTTGTCCTTCTTCACTTACAGGTACCTGCAAAACATGACAGCTATCAGTACTCATACATGTTGCATGCTCGTCAGATGCAGCTTCTCTTCTTAACTTTGTATATCCGGCTCTCTTTTTTATTTTGATTATCCTTTCTTTAGCGCCATCATAAATCAACACCTGTTCTTGATCTCTTAATATCATCTTCTCGTCATTGAAACACATCAACATTTTAGAAGTCCTCATAAAAGGTCTTCCCAATATTAACGGAATTCTTCCCTCATTTTCCATATCAACAACTACAAAGTCAATCAAGAACTTCAGCTGCTCAATTCGAACAATTGCATCTTCCACCTTACCAACTGGCTTCTTAATAGAACCATCCGCAACTGTCAAGGTAGTTTGAGCAGGTTTTAGTACTAGCCCTCCAATCTTCTTAAAATAATTGAAAGACATCAAATTAATACTCAATCCTGAATCAATCATGGCTCTTCCTATATCCACATCATTGATGACACATGGAAGAGTTAAACTCCCTAGATCCTTTCTCTTTTTTGGATGATCTTTCTTTCTAGGCTTAACACAAAATTCCTGATCTTTTTCATCATCAAGATCAATTACCTCTCCAAGATAATACTTAATCATCTTAGAGTAATCAGGAATTGGTGGAAGTACTGAAGGAACAACAGTCACTTGATTAAAGATCTCCCTGAATGGTTCCCGGTGACTTTCTTTCTCCTCCGCTTCTTCTTCACTACTTCCCTGCTCATCAGATTCTTCATTACTAATCATTTCCTCCTCTTCTTCCTCACTACTTTCAATATCGATTATCTCCACCTCTGACTTCCTTTTACTTCTCGTTAGAACAGCTTTGCACTCATCCTTAGGGTTAACATCAGTGTTAGCCCTAAACTGATTCTTTTCAGTAGTTTCTACCCTTTTGGACAGCTGACCAATTTGCTTCTCCAATGATCTGAAGCTGGCTTGGTCACTAGCTTGTTGAGACTCATAGACTTTCAAAAATTTATCAAATCTATCATTCAAACTTCTAACGGTTTCTGTCAAACTGCTTACTTGCTGCCATAAAGGTGATGGTTGTTGTTGTCGGAAGCTTCCTGATTGCCCAGCTAGGTTATTCTGATTTTGTCCAATACTAGGGTGGTTCTTCCAACCTTGGTTAGAGTTACCTTGGTTAAAATTACCTTGCCTATACTGGAATTGATTACCCATGTAATTGGCTTCCTGCTGCATTTCCTGTGGCATAACACATTGACCAGTAATATGATCACCACCACAAAAATCACAAAGCTGCAGACATTCCTAATCTCCTTTGGAAATTGCGAGAGAACCTTCGTCAAATTATCTAGCTTTTGAGTCTGAAGATGAATTTGGGCTAGTATGGCATCATCTGCTGGCAAATGCAAAACTCCTCCCTTTTTTACAGGTGTGCCCCTCTCACTAAACGTTTCCTGCTCATTAACAGTCATACTCTCAATCAAGTCATAGGCTTCGTCTTCATTCTTTTTCTTGATATCACCTCCAACTGAGGCATCCAGCATCATTTTAGACTGCGTGTTTAGACCACCTAGGTAAGCAAGAACTAGAGTAGTCTTGTCAAACCCGTGGACTGGTGTCTTTCTCAATAAGCCTTTAAACCTGTCCCATGCTTGGCCGAGAGTTTCCTCCATGCCCTGTTTGAACAATGAAATCTCCAGCCTTCCTTGAGTAATTTTAAACTGTGGAAAATATTTGTTGTCAAATTTGGTTGCCACAGTCTCGAATGCACTGAATGTTCCTTCAAGAAAGGAATTAAGCCACGTCTTAGCATTGCCTCCCAATGAGAATGGAAACAAGCTAAGCTTTTCTTTTTCTTCTGATACTCCAGTCATATTCACAGTGTTGCAAATTTTACTGAATGTTGTCAAATGATCATATGGGTTCTCATTTGATAATCCGTGAAATTGATTGCTTTGTACCAGATGGATTAGTGTTGGGTTCATCACCATATTAACTGTACGATCTATAGGCATGGCTATGCTATTGAAGTGGAAAGGGCCAACAACATTGGACTAATCTGCTTGGAGGAGGTTGATTCGCCATCTCCTCTAAGTTCTGTGTAAACGCCTCTGGTGAAGAATGTAAGAGTCTTTCAGGAGAGGGAAAGAGTTCACGTGATGGACGTCTAACTCTTTTTTCTCTCCTATCTCATATACCTTCAAGAAGAGGTTGCTGGCTTTTTTTAATTCTAGTTTGTATTGCTTCTGCATGCACAAGAAACAAAAACCCTAAAAGCACTTTTACAAATAAGGAAAATAAAATAAAAACAAAAAATATATACAATAATTACACCAAGTCAAATTCAATCAATTTACACTACTCGAAAAGTTAAACCCCGAGTCCCCGGCAACGGCGCCAAAAACTTGTTAATCCCCTGGCAAGTGTACCAGATCGTATCAAGTAATATAATTGGTAAACCCAATATCGTTCTCCCAAAGGACTCAAAGGCCTTATCGTTCGTGTAAATCAATATTGTAAGACTTGTATAGAAAATTAATTGTGGTTTGAATGCAAAAGCAAAAAGTAAACATGCAAATGCAGTTGATTCAATTGGCAAGAAAAAGGTATGGATGAATGAAGTTGTTGGGGTTTACAATTTCATCTTATCCACTCTCTTATATCTACTCTTCTTATTAAATTCGCTTTATTATCTAATTGTTATGCAAACTTTCTTAGTCTACCCTAAACCCGATCCCTTGGCGAGAAGAGCCTACTACTAATTATTGGCTTACTATCCCTAGTCTCCCCTAGTAACTAGCAGTGCAAGTACCACAGAAGCAAAATACAATTGATCGTCCTACCCCCCTGTCCCTAGGTGGTATTTGTTGATCAAGGAATTCCTTATCAGTTCATGACTTCCCCGTACGTCCCCGTATCGACAAAGGCAAACATCTATATATCAAATGAGTTAAATGATAATAGCTTTAAGCATAGATAAAGAACCCAACAAGTGATAATAACAGCATATGCAAGCATATGAATAAAACAAGAATTTCAATATAAGAGAGTTTCAAAAGATTATATTGTTCCCCAACAACAAAGGGTTTAGTTCACCATTGACATAGTGAAACTAGATGAAATACAATGAAAGAATGGAAAAGAAAACCCTAGATATGATAAATTGGAGCCTAAGCATCCAAGAAATCTTCTCCAAGGAGTGTAAAATAGCTCTGGACGTCCTCTTCTGCCAAAAGAATAATATTTGAATCGCATTGAGGCTATATATAGGGCATAAAAGTAACAGAATTTAAGCCCAAGCCCAGTAGACAACCGCTCAGCGTCCAATTTTACTGCTCAACGGTTTCCCTCAAGCCGCACCACCGCTCAGCGGTTCAGCGCTGAGCGATTTGCCTCTAATCGCTTTGGACGCTCAGCGTCACCGCCTGGGCGCCAGACAATGGCTTTCCCTTGAATAATGGCGCTCAGCGGTGCATTTTGATGCTGAGCGATACATAGACTCTTCTTTTCTTCATTTTTCTTCTTCTTCCTTGAGTCTAAGACCTTCCTTCTTCAATTCCATTCTTGATTCACATCAAAACCCTGCAAAACAAGCATAATATCTCTAAAAAAAGTTTTTGACTCTCAAATGACTCAACTTAAGTGTTTTACTTGATTCTAAGCTCATTCTAAGCCATAAAGGGTGTATTTTGATATCAATTTAAGCATGAAAATAACGGTTTTTAGACCGTTACCATATACTTTACCGCCATGATTCGTCTCTCTTGCCAAGAATTGACATAAACCGCATGCTTTTCTGGGTCCGAAATCCACCCATCAATGGTTGCAGGACGAAGTTGAGAAGAAGAAGAGGCTCTAGCATTTCTTTTACGGATTCTTCTGGATTCAGCCATGGAAGGAGTTTGAAGTAATGAGACTTTGAGAGAGTGAAGAGAAATGGAGAGAATTTTTGCTTTAGATTTGATTTCAGCAGTTTCTGGGTGCAAAGGAGTGACCATTAATCGATTATAAGGGGCTATTTGTAAGAAAATTGGAAAAACTAGCCGTTTATGGTCGTTTATAGCCGTTATAGAGCTCTCCAACGGCTCTATTTTTGGAACTGTGTGCATGATAATCGATTATAGCTAGTAATAATCTATTATCAGTTCATGGGTCACTTTCCAGATATTGTAGAATAATCGATTATGCCTGAGGATAATCGATTATCTGTTCATAATTTCCCAGATTTGAGCTTAAGTTTGAATAATCGATTATTACCTTACGATATTCGATTAAAAACTCTAATTTTTTTACGAAAATTGAAAAATTCTCATAAACTTTGATCCTAAGACATATCTAACACTCCTAACTCTCTTCTAAGCTCATAGAATCTATCCTTTGAAAGTGCCTTTGTGAAAATATCAGTTAATTGATGTAAGGTATCAATATATTAAATTTGACAATCTCCCTTTTGAATATGGTCTCTTAAGAAATGATGTCTAATCTCAATGTGCATAGTTCTTGAATGCATTATGGGGTTCTTAGTCAGATTTATAGCACTAGTATTATCACATTTTAATGGAATATGATCAAGGAAGATATCAAAGTCTTCCAGTTGCTGTTTCATCCACAGAATTTGGGCACAACAATTACCAGCAATAATATATTCAGCTTCAGTGGTAGACAAAGCTACACACGCTTATTTCTTTCAGTGCCAAGACACCAAATAACAGCCCAAAAAATGACAGGTTCCACTAGTACTTTTCCTATCAATTTTACAACCACTATAATTTGCATCAGAATAACCTATTAAACTAGGTCAAGCATCAGAAGGATACCAAAGTCCAAAAGAAGTGGTTCCTTTAAGGTATTTTAAGATTCTCTTGACAGCAGTCAGATGAGATTCTTTAGGATTTGCTTGGTATCTAGCACACACACAGACACTTTGCATAATATATAGTCTACTAGCAGTTAGGTACAGCAAGGATCCTATCATGCCTCTAAACATAGTTTCATTTACTCCTTCTCCATATTCATCCTTATCTAAATAACATGAAGTTGCCATAGGTGTATTTGCTTCTTTGCAATTATCCATACCAAATTTCTTAAGAACTTCCCTACAATATTTTGTTTGGGTGATAAAGGTACCTCCATTCATTTGTTTTATTTGTAATCCTAAAAATAAATTTAACTCACCCATCATAGACATCTCAAACTCACCTTGCATTATTTTTGCAAATTCTTCACACAAAGAATTATCAGTAGATCCAAAAATAATATCATCTACATAAACTTGCACAATCAAGATGTATTTTCCTACTTGCTTAATAAATAAGGTTGAATCAACCTTACCTCTAGAAAAGTCATTATTAATTAAGAAGGTACTAAGTCTTTCATACCAAGACCTAGGTGCCTGTTTAAGACCATACAGAGCCTTTTTCAATTTATACACATGTCAGGATATTTGAAATCCTTAAAACCGGGAGGTTGACTAACATACACTTCCTCTTTTATAAAACCATTTAAAAAAGCACTTTTCACATCCATTTGATACAGTTTAAATTTCATCAAAGATGCATATGCAAGTAATAATCTAATTGCTTCTAACCTGGCTACCAGTGCATATGTTTCATCATAGTCTATACCTTCCTCTTGACAGTAGCCCTTTGCAACTAGCCTTGCTTTGTTCTTTGTGATGTTTCCATCCTCATCAAGCTTATTTCTAAATACCCATTTAGTTCCAATGACTTGATAATCATCTTGCTTCGGAATAAGTTCCCAAACTTCATTCCTTTCAAATTGATTTAGCTCTTCTTGCATAGCAACGCACCACTTATCATCTTGAAGAGCTTCCTTTATATTTTTGGGTTCTATTTGAGACACAAAAGCTACAGTTAGACATAAATTATTAAGATTGTGTCTAGTAGTTACCCCTTTGGATATATCTTCAATGATGTTGTCCAAAGAGAGTCCTCTTGGGTGTTGATAGCTTTTAGGATCAACAGCTTAAGGTGTTTCTTGAAGTTCCGGAGGATAGTTCTCGTTTAGGTACATCTCTTCAAGAGCTTCCCTTAGATAATTCTCATCACCTGCAATAGGTTTATTTGACTCAAGAGGGTTTAACTCAGGGTCCACAATCTCATCAAAGACAACATGCATTGATTCTTCAATTATCAAAGTTCTTCTATTGAATACTCTATATGCTTTGCTAGTCAAAGAATATCCTAGAAAAATTGCTTCATCAGATTTTGCACCAAATTTACCAAGATTATCTTTACCATTATTCAGGACAAAGCATTTGCATCCAAAGATTTTCAAATGAGACACATTTGGTTTTCTACCATTTAACAATTCATAAGGAGTTAATTTTAGAATTGGTCTAATAAGCATCCTATTCAACACATAACAAGCAGTAATAACTGCATCAGCCCAAAAATATTTTGGCACATTAGATTCATTCATAAGAGTCCTAGCTAATTCTACTAATGATCTATTTTTCCTTTCAACAACACCATTTTTTTAGGGAGTTCTAGGTGTAGAAAAGTTATGTACAATGCCATTTTCTTAACAAAATTTTTCAAAAGATTCATTTTCAAATTCACCACCGTGATCACTTCTCAATGTTTTGATTTTCAAATCTTTTTCATTTTGAATACGTTTAGCAAAAGATTTAAAGGCTTTAAAGGCTTCACTTTTCAAAGTTAAAAAGAAAGTCCACATAAATCAAGTATAATCATCAACAATTACAAGAGCATAGTAATTTCCTCCAAAACTTTTAATTCTAGATGGACCAAATAAGTCCATATGCAAAGGTTCTAAAGGTTTTGAAGTAGAAATCATGCTTTTGGATGAAAATGAAGATTTGGTTTGTTTACCTTTTTGACATGCAGTGCATAATTTGTCTTTCTCAAATTTCAGTTTAGGTAAACCAGTTACAAGATCTTTTGAAATTAGTTTATTCAAATGTTGCATATGAATATGTGCAGCTCTTTTATGCCATAGCCAAGGATTTTCTTCTTTAGCAACTAAGCATGTTATACTATGACTAGATGCACTTTTAATATCAATTAGATATATATTGTTATGCCGAACACCTTGCAAAGCAATATCAGTAGAATCTTTTAAATAAACAGTGCATTTATCACTTTCAAATGTTACCTTGAGTCCTTTGTCACATAATTGACTTATCCTTAGGAGGTTATGTTTGAGGCCTTCAACATACAAGACATCTCTTATAGTCAATGTGTTTCCTCCTCCAATGTCTCTGGTACCCATGATTCTACCATTGTTGTTATCCCCATAAGTTAAGAATCCTTGCTTTTTCTTCTCGAAAGAGATAAACCTTTTCTTGTCGCTGGTCATGTGTCTTGAACATCCACTGTCAAGATAACACAATGACTTCTTTGACTTAGTAGGTTCCTACAAAACAAATTAGCAAGAATTTTAGGTCCCCAATCTCATTATGGGTCCTTGGGGTTAGTTCATGTAAGCATATATCATTTCACAACTTTAACCCATGCATATTTACCATTTGGAACATCAAAATGTTTAATGTTGCATTTGTTTGATGTATGTCCATGATTCATACAGTAAAAACAACAAACATCATTCACTTTATTTTTAACAAAAGTCCCTTTTTCAACCCAAACTCTACGAGTTCTTTTAGTTTTAGACTTTTTGTTTTGATGCATGCTTGTGCGCCTAACATTGCTTCTACCAAAATATAATTTAACATGTGATTTAGGCTTTGTTGCCTTTGCAAGTAAATTCTCAAGAATGTCAATGTCAAACATATGACTTTTGCAAGATAAACACTTAACAGGTTCAATAGTTTCATTTGAATCAAACAATTTCGTTTCTAAATTGCTAACTTTATTTCTTAAAACAACCTCATCATCAAGAATTTTTCATATTTTAATTTCAAATCATTATTCTCCTTTTTGAGCTTTTTATGTGCAGCATCAAGTTTTTCAGATTCATTCATTAATTCAAAGAAAGCTTTTTGCAAATCTAATTCACTAGATTCAGAGCTGGAATCACTTACTTGACTTCCAGTATCTTCTGATTCAGCCACTAGACATATATTTGCTTCTTCATCTGAATCACTTGAGCTTGTTGAGCTGGACGCATTGTCTTCCCAAGCTATGTAAGCTTTCTTTTTCTTCAGAAACTTTCTTTCCTTCTTTTCTTCACTTTTCTTACTCTTTGGACATTCAGTTTTCATATGTCCTCTTTCTCCACATCCGTAGCATTTAACACTTGAAGGAGAATCTTGATTTTCTCTCCTTTCGTTACGAAATTTTCCTTCCATTTTGCTTTCATAAACTTAGCAAATTTCTTTATCATGCGGCTCATGTTCTCCTCATCATCTTCAAACCTTTTAGAGCTTTTTCCTTTAGAAATCTCGGACTTGAAGGCAAGTGTTTTTCTTTTGCCTTGATCTTCTTCAGCAGTTAATCTCCTCAACTCAAGCTTGTGCTCACGGAGTTTTCCAAACAAAATTGGCATCGTCATTTGAGAGAGATAATATGACTACGAGATGGCAGTCACCTTTGGTTGCCAAGACCTGTCCAATGATTTTAAAATTTTGACATTCAATTCATCAGTATCAAAAGTCTTACCCAAACCAGTCAAGTGGTTCACTATGTCAGTGAAACGCTTTTGGACATCTGATATAGTTTCTCCAGGTTGCATTCTGAACATCTCATATTCCTGGATGAGAGTGTTCTTCCTTGCACGTTTCACGTCCTTTGTACCTTCATGTGTGACTCTGAGAACTTCCCACATTTTCTGTGTTGTCTTACACACTAAAATTCTATAAAATTCATCAAGTACAACAGCAGATGAAATAATATTAAGAGCTTTAATATCAAACTGAGCTTGTCTATTTTCTTCAGCAGTCCAGTTAAAATATGGTTTTTCTACTTCTACACCATCAACTGTACTTTTAGGAATAAAAGGACCATTTTGTACTGCTTCCCAGATGCCTCTGTCAACAGACCCCATAAAAATTTCCATTCTGACTTTCCAGAACGCATAATTATCACCAATAAAAAGTGGTGGTATGTTAATAGAAGCACCCTCGGCATATACAAGATTTTGATTATGATGACCGACCATTTTCGCAAATTTTGAAAAACTATCAAAGCAAGCTCTGATACCAATTGTTGGAACAATCGGTATCGTTTGGAGAGTATAACGCAGCAGAATAAAACTTAGAATAGCGAAAAGCGTGTTCGGTCACTTTTTAAATTAAAATGGTCAAGTTTCAAAAATAAATTTTCTAAGAGAAAATTTTTCGAACAGTTGATGTGCAAATAAAATTTAAGAGTGTAGGGAGTAGAAAAATCACAGAAGTAATTTTTATACTGGTTCGATTCAAAAGAATCTACGTCCAGTCGTTAATCACTATAAAAAGTGATTAACAGTTTCACTAAAAACAGTTTTTCAGATTACAACAGTAATGAATAAAAAGATGATTAAACCTTCCTTCGACGAACGAACCGGAAGATGAACACTCTGCCAACTCGAAGAGAACCGCTCTGACTATCGACACAGGAAACGCGACCTTCTCCTATTCACAAGACCAGGCAGAGCACCTTGCTAACTCGAAGAGAACTTGCTCCGACTATCGACACACGAAATGCGAGCTTCTCCTATTCACGAGACCAAGCAAGGGAACTGAACAATGCTTTTGAGAACTTCCTCTGACAAACAGTATTCTGCAAGAGCTTTTGTTCAACAACGTTACTTCTAGCCAGCTACTCTGAATATCAAAGGTCAAGTCCCAACTGCCAGTAATAATCGATTATTGTACGTAATAATCGATTATCCAAGTCCGTTATAGATTTTTCAAAAACATATTTCAAAAACGAACTTGTGATAATCGATTATTTGGAGTGATAATCGATTATTCCTGAAAGACTCATGATAATCGATTATTGCTCCTCATAATCCATTATTTCAATAAATTATCTAAAATACAAACTTTGAGGACTTTCCTACTATAATCATATTCTACAATTTGCTTTAAAAAACTATCTCAAATATCTTCTTCAGGTTAAACTTTTTGTAGCATCATCAAAACAATTTACTTCAAGATTTACCAATGCTCCTCATTGGTAACAAGATTCCCATATTTCTTTTTCCTTACTTGTAACTTCATCCTTGACTAACCGAGATAAATGGTCGACAATCAAGTTTTAACTCCCCTTTTTATCATGAATCTCCACATCAAATTCTTGTAGCAAGAGCACCCACCTAATCAATTGTGGCTTTGAATTCTGCTTTGTCAACAAATACTTTATTGTCGCATGATCAGTGTAGATAATCACCTTAGACCCAATGAGATAAGGTCTAAATTTCTCCAAGGCATAGACTATAGCCAGAAACTCCTTCTCCATGTTGGCATAATTCAACTGAGCTTCATTTAAGACTTTGCTAGCATAATATATGGCGTGAAACACCTTTTCCCTTCTCTGGCCAAGCACAGCTCCTATAGCATAATCACTAACATCACACATGAGTTCAAAATTTTGAGAACAATCTGGAGCTATAATTACTAGAGAAGAAACCAATCTCTTCTTCAAGACGTTAAAAGCCTACAAACATTCATCACTCATCACAAAAGGTGTGTCTTTACCAAGCAAGTTGCTCAAAGGCTTAGCAGTCTTTGAAAAGTCTTTGATGAATCTTCTATAGAACCCAGCATGACCCAAGAAACTCTTGATTCCCTTCACATTTGTTGGTGGTGGAAGTTTTTCAATAACCTCCACTTTGGCTTTATCTACTTCAATCCCCTTGGCAGAAATTTTATGGCCTAAAACAATTCCTTCAGTTACCATAAAATGACATTTTTCCTAAGCACAAGGTTTGTTTGAACACATCTTTTAAGCACCACATCCAGGTTTGCCAAACACTTCTGAAAAGAATCACCAAACACTGAAAAATCATCCATGAAGACTTCTATACTCTTTTCTATGAGATCTGCAAAAATGGCCTGCATACACCTTTGAAACGTAGCTGGAGCATTGCATAATCCAAATGGCATCTTTCTGTAGGCAAACAACCCAAATGGGCATGTGAATGTCGTCTTCTCCTGGTCCTTTGGATCCACCACAATTTGATTATATACAGAATACCCATCCAAAAAGCAGTAAAAAGCCTGACCAGCCAATCTTTCTAGCATCTGATCCATAAAAGGAAGGGGAAAGTGGTCCTTCCTAGTAGCCACATTCAGCTTCCTGTAACCAATGCACATCTACCACCCAGTAACTATTCTTGTAGGAATGAGCTCATTTTTCTCATTATGAATCACCATCATCCTTCCTTTCATTGGTACAACCTGTACTAGGCTTACCCACTCACTGTCAAAAATTGGATAGATAATATCGACCTCCAAAAGCTTTAACACTTCCTTTCTAACCACTTCCTTCATTACATGATTATGTCTCCTTTGTGGTTGAGCCACTGGTTTATAATCATTCTCCATGAAAATTCTATGCATGCAATAGATTGACCACCCAATAGCTCCTTTGTTGGCTTTCAAAACTGTTATCAATCTTTCTTCTTCTTCAGGAGACAAAGAGTTGTTAATGATGATCGGCTTCCCTCCATCTTCTTCTAAAAACACGTACTTCAAATGTGATGATAACATCATTAGCTCCAGCTTCTTTTCTTTGACCTCTTCTTTTGTATCAATCTTCTCAAAACTTGCCTCTTATGTTGGGATTTATTTCAACACCTCTAAATCCGTCAAGCACTCATCAATTAACTTCTCCTCCTCCTCATTCAAATCTTCACATTCATCAATCAGAGTTCTTTCAAGTGAAGAGACATCACGCGCCTTTTTTATCATACAAACTTCATCAATAATGTCAATTTGGAAACATGATTTATCATCCTTAGGATGTGACATGGCCTTGAACACGTCAAAGTTGACTTCTTCATCTTGCACCCTTACTTTAAGCTTGTCATTCTCCACATCAATTAAGACCCTAGCTGTCTTCATGAAAGGTCTCCCTATAATGAGGGGCACATCTCCATTCTCCTCCATCTCCATTATGACAAAATCTACTAGAAATAAGAATTTGTCCACTTTCACCAACACGACTTCCACCACCCTATAAGGGTATTTAAGAGATCTGTCCGTCAATTGAAGTGTCATTCTAGTGGGTTTGAGTTCCAACCCTTCAATCTTCTTGAAAATGGATAGCGACATTAGATTAATACTAGCTCCCAAGGCATTCAAAGCTCTTCCAACTCCAAATCTCCAATGGTACATGGAATGGTGAAACTTCCTGGATCTTGAATCTTAGGAGGCAACATCCTCTGTATGATTGCACTACAATTTCCTTGCACTTAATGGTCTCCTTCTCAATATACTTTCTTTTCTTTGTGAGAAGCTCCTTCAAAAACTTTGCATAAGAAGACATTATCTGCAGTGCTTCAGAAAAAGGTATGGTGATCTCTAGTTTCTTAAAAATCTCCATGAACCTCTCAAAATGTTTTTCTTTCTCCTTCCTTGAATAAGTCTTTGGATAAGGAAGAGGTTTTCCAAACTCTTTCTCTTTTTTTCTCTCATCAACCTCTTCTCTCTTTTTGTCTCCCTCAACCCTCTCTTTTTCTCTCTTCTCACCGTCTTCAACTTCTCTTTTCTTTTTCCACTCATTCTCTTCCTCCTCACTTAACTTTTCTTTCTCTTTTCTCTCAATTTTTCTCTCATCTAATACCTTACCACTTCTAGTAACAATGGTCTTACACTCTTCCCTTGAATCACCTCTCACATTCTTAGGGTTTCTAAATTTGAAATTTGATGAAGAACATGCTTAGGAACATGATAAATTAGGGCTATTGATTTCTATGCATGATTTGATGAAATAGGAACTGTTTGAACCGATTGAATTGCATGAATTTGGTTTGGATTGATGAAATTAGTGTTAGAGTGGAGAATAGGGCGATTTAGAAAAGGTTTTTGAAAAACCCTACTCGCCACCGCTGAGCGGTCTGCTTGGACGTTGAGCGGTGGCGCGACTTGAGGCAAACCGTTGAGCGGTCTTCTTTGACGTTAAGCGGTCTGCTGCAGATTTTGTTGGATACTTGATTTTTGATGCAGGGACGCTAAGGGGCCTGTTGTTCCCTCAGTGTTGGACTATAATTGGTTTGGAATCTGATTGATGATGTACTAACCTCTAATGATGAATTCCTATGTTCCTTTAAATTTTATTTTATGCAGGAATGTTATCATCATCAAGAAGGGTGAAAACTCCTAGCAACAAGAGGAAGGAACCTGAGAGGCAAAGAAGATTCTATTCGCCTAGGTTCCTCTCCAGGAAATATGAGGAACAATATGTTATTGTGCAGGAGAGGAGATTGCTGATGGAGAGAAGGGCCATTTTTATCCCAGACTTGGCTCCTGAATTTGGAGTAGAGATCATGAGGAGAGACTAGGAAAGGCTGCCACATACCTGCACCAGCCAGCATTGAATTAGTGAAGGAGTTCTATACGAACGCATTGACTAGAGGAGGAATATCGGCTAGAAGATACATGAGCTATGTGAGGGGGCAGACCATTCAGTATGACCCTGACACTATTAATAGCTTTTCGGGCACTGAATGGCCAGGTGAACAGTGCCAGTATGCAGCACTTGTTGGGGGGTTCAGAGACATAGCAGACATTAAGAGGGTTATGTGCCTTCCTGGAAGGCATTTTCAGAACAACCCTAATGGAGTGCCCATCAACATAAAGAGGGCAGATTTGATGCCTTTGGCGAAATACTGGATGGTGTTCACTCATGCCAACATTCAGCCTTGCTCCCATATTTCTGACATCACTATGCATCGGATCATCTTCATCTACTGCATGCTGAGGTAGTTAGATGTGAACGTCGGGAAGGTCATTGCCGACGAGATTCAGAGCTGCGCTACTACTGTGAGTAGCAGGACACTGTTGGGACATCCGTCCCTGATTACCTTTTGTGTCAGCAGGCTGGGGTGGATACTGCAGTTCCAGCATATGAGAGGTCTAGGAAGGTCATAGACGCTGCCTATTATCAGCAGTACTATGAAGAAGAGGAGACAGTCAGAGCACCTAGGAGACGTCCTAGGAGAGCAGCAGCACAGCAGGAGCATGTACCTGCAGATGCACCGGCACAGCACACCGAGCCATTCCAGATGAGGGACATGTATATGTTCATGATGGAGGCTAGGATGGAGGCTTTTCGCAGAGGGCAGATAGCCACTGTTGAGATGATAGTAGGGCTGTACGATCAGCCATCAGTGCACAGGTGGACCGTGGACGAGTTTCATGGAGCTATGGCTTGGCCTCAGGAGCAAGCATAGGGCAGCGGGTCTGGAGTAGCTGAAGCACCAGGCATGGATGAGGATGACGATGAAGATAACTTTGAAGATGCTGATGATGGAGACCAGGAGGACTCAGATGAGGACATGGATTGAGAGGGCATCTACTGATGGATGCCCATGCTTTAAACAAGGTTTTATCTTGTACTTTTGTATTTTGTTTTTTTTTAGAATAGGTTGAATTTTGATTGTCAGTGTCTATGCTCTGCTTGAACACTATTTCTAAAAATGTTTGACTGAATGAAATACATGATGAATCTATTTGATGATGATTGGATGTGGATGATGATTGAGTTGTGTTGCATGTTGATATCCAGGTGAAAAGTTCACTAGCTATGTGGACAGATATGTGATGATTTATGATTGTGGTTATGATGCTAAGCAGGGTGTATGAATGAATGATTTGTGAGAAAGCACGTTGTGTGAAGTATTGAGCTCCAGAGTATTCATTGCTATATGTATTGTTCACAGGAAAGCATGAATGATATTGCCTGAGTCTTGATAATTGATTGAATTGAATGTTTATGTCATGTGATCAAGGCCATTTTTGGAAGCCCTTACTTAGCCAAATTTTCACCCAAAGTGATTAAAATGTTATACCATTTTTGAACCTTGGCCTTAAACAAGATGAAAACCCCTGATTTGAAATTATTTACCTTGAGTTGGGTTGAGAATAATTGTATGTATTAACAAGGTTCAAGTTTGGGGTTGTTGGGAAAATTTGAATGGAAAAAAGAAAGGCATTGAGCTCAAGTGTTGAAAAAGAAAAATGCATGAGAAAAGAAAAAGAAGAAAAGAAAAAGCATGAAAGATGAGTTCAATGTAAAAATAAAAGGAAAGGGAAGAAGTTGGGAATGAGTGAGATTGGTTAAGAAAGAGAGTTTTTGCTTGAACTTTAAATGTTAAATTAGCTCTCTTGACTCAAGGATTTTGTGATCCAGAAAAACCAATTTTTCTTCGCCGAGGGATCGGGTTTTAAGTAATTTAGTGAGTGACGTTGACATTAATGAAAGAAGAAGAATTCTTATATACATGAGAGTAAACTTGGTGAAATCTAACCCCAACAACATACTCATCTCATATTACAAACTTCATGAATTCATCGTTGTGCTATTCTTAAATTAATCAAACTGCATTCATATTTAATTTTCTGTATTTTCATTTGAAACCAATGATCTCGTTCTTTTTCAGTCTTAATTAATTAGGTTATCACACGATTGTCTAGTGCCGAGAGTCTATTGGGACACGATACTTGGTCTTACCATTTTATATTACTTATACGATCCGGTACACTTGCTGGTGACCCAACAGTCATATCCTCACCTGTTCTCTGGAAAGTATAATTTTCGAGGTCGAAAATTTTTGTTAGGTCAAAAATTTTTGTTGTTGGGGAGAATGTAAGAACCTAGAAAATAGAGTATTAAAGTTGGTAGGTGATAACGGTCTAAAAACCGTTATTTTCATGCTTAAATTGATATCAAAATACACCCTTTATGGCTTAGAATGAGCTTAGAATCAAGTAAAATACTTAAGTTGAGTCATTTGAGAGTCAAAAGCTATTTTTAGAGATATTATGCTTGTTTTGCATTGTTTTGCAGGGTTTTGATGAGAATTAAGGATGGAATTGAAGAAGGAAGGGCTTAGACTCAAGGAAGAAGAAGAAAAATGAAGAAAAGAAGAGTCTAGCTGAGCGTCCAGGGCGATTAGAGGCAAACCGCTCAACAGTGAAACTGACCGCTGAGCAGTGGCGCGGCTTGAGGGAACCCGCTGAGCGTTAAAATACGACGCTGAGCGGTGGTCTGTTGGGCTTGGGCCAAAATTTTGTTACTTTTTTGTGCTATATATAGCCCCAATGCGATTTGAGATTTATTCTTTTGGCAGAAGAGGACGTCCAGAGCTATTTTACACTCCTTAGAGAAGATTTCTTGGATGCTTAGGCTCCATTTTATCCAATCTAGGGTTTGCTTTTCCATTCTTTCATTGTATTTCATCTAGTTTCACCATGTCAATGGTGAACTAAACCCTTTGTTGTTGGGAAACAATGTAATCTTTTGAAACTCTCTTATATTGAAATTCTTGTTTTATTCATATGCTTGCATATGCTATTATTATCAATTGTTGGGTTCTTTATCTATGCTCTATGCTATTATCATTTAACTCATTTGATAAATAGATGTTTGCCTTTGTCGATACGGGGACGTACGAGGAAGTCATGAACTGATAGGGATGATTAAGCAATACCACATAGGGATAGGGGGTAGGATGATCAATTGTATTTTGCTTATGTGGTACTTGCATTGCCAGTTACTAGGGGAGACTAGGGATAGTAAGCCTGTAACTAGTAGTAGGCTCTTCTCGCTGAGGGATCGGGTTTAGTGTAGACTAAGAAAGTTTGCATGACAATTAGATAATAAAGCGAATTTAATAAGAAGAGTATATATAAGAGAGTGGATAAGATGAAATTGTAAACCCCAACAACTCCATTCATCCATATCTTTTTCTTGCCAATTGAATCAATTGCATTTGCATGTTTACTTTTTGTTTTTGCATTCAAACCACAAATTAATTTTCTCTACAAGTCTTACGATATTGATTCACACGAAAGATAAGGCCTTTGAGTCCTTTGGGAGAACGATATTGGGTTTACCAATTATATTACTTGATACGATCTGGTACACTTGCTAGGGTCTTAACAGTAGGTGTATCAAAATAATGACATCGAGTATTTTATTATAAAATAACTTTTTCTCTTCGTTCTCTCTCACTTCTCTCTAAGGGTTATTGATCCCAAGTCATCTATTTGACGATCAGGAGGTGCCTAGATGATCATAGCGTCAAGGTCTACCTATCTGCCTGATCAATTTATAGTTTAGAGCAAGTAAGTTTTCATCCTTTTTTCTCAATATTTTCTTGATCCTTGATCATGCAAAGCGAAACTATTTTTCATGTATCAAGCTATCCTATTTCTTGGTTCTTAGTTGATTTAGAGTTTTAAGGACTCCGTCCATGTCAAAATTTGTGTTTCATAGGTTTGTTTAGAAATCCCTTGTGTCGCAAGCAATCGGTGGAGCGTTTTGAGAAGTTGTGCAATCGGTTTAGAGGTAAGGGAAGCTAGTAATCTTTCTTGATGATTGTTTTAGTTGAACAATGTGATTAAGTTGTATGAATATAGTTAAGAGTATGAGTTATTTGTCTTTATATGAATTGGGACTTCAATGATATGTAAAATGGTGAATTGATGCCTTGTTTGATGATGAATGTTGTAAAATATGTTGATTCTGTTTGGATGTGTTATTGATTGTGCATTTGGTATTTATGATAGTAGTTAGGTTAATTGAGTTGTTGGGAAGGAACAATTAAGCTTGGTTATAGGTCACTTTTGTCTAAGAATGAGGTCTTAGGTAGTGAAATTGTGAGAGAAGTATGGCAAACTAGTTTAAAGCATTGGGGGTCTGTTATAAGTTGGTATGTGAGTTGGTCAAGTCCTTGAAATGAAAGTAATATGAGTTAAGAGTATGTTTGGTAGATAAGTATGTTTCAATTTGGTCTAGAACTAGTTTAAAGGTGGTTTAAACTAGTGAAAACTTAAGTTAGGAGTTCTATGCTCAAGTGGTCATTTTGGGGAGTCTTCGTAAGTCATATGTGAATTGTTGGAGTCCCTAAGTTGGTTGAAATTGTGCCATAAATGGTGAAATTCAATTTGAGTCTCTTGAATGAGGATTTGTAGAGTTTGGAGTGTGACCTAGTATGAAATCACTTAAAAATGAGTTGTGGATGGTTAAGAGGAAGTTATTTAAGACTAATTAAGTGTATAACACGGTCTAGAAGGGTTTGAAATTGGGAAAATTCTATCCAAATGGTCAGGGGTTGTTAATGGTGCAAATTCTGCAGTTTTCTTCCTACAAAATTATGCAGACTCGTTGAGCGAGTGAAGTCGTTCAACGAGCAACTAAAGGTCTGGACCACTGCCTGAGTATTCGCACAATGAGCTGGGTCACTAAGTGAGATGTTGAGGAGTCTGGACCACTATCTGTGCATTCTCCTAGCGAGCTTGGCCGTTGAGTGAGAGGTGGAGGAGTCTGGTCCACTATTTGTTTATTCGCACAACGAGCTGAGTCGTTGAACAAGAGGTTGGGGATCTGGATCACTGTCAGTTTATTCGCAAAGCGAGCTTGGTCACTGAGCGAGAGGTGAAGGAGTCCGGTCCACTGTCTGTGTATTCACACAACGAGCTAGGTCGCTGAGTTAAAGAACCTTGTGGTCGCCCAACGAGTTTGGTTGTTGAACGACTAGTTCAAGACTTTGTTTTGTTATTTCATCCTTGTTTTCTTGATAGTTTAGAGTTATGTTTTGATTCATTGTGAATGATGTATAAGTAATTATGAGATTATCTAATTATTAAAGTTATGTGTTGTGATTCAAAGTGAAAGTATGTGGTTTCAAGTATGGCTTCAAAGTTATGAAAGTAAGTTCCAAGGTGGAACCTCCTGGTGAGGTTGAAGTATGTTTAGAATGAATGCAGGAGTTGAGTCTTGAGGGTTATCCTGAAACTCTAATGGTCTTTCATTCTCAAGTAGAGAGGATTGATCCATGTCGTGAATAGTAGAAGGAGGTCTTCGTCTTGGATGCTTCCAGTATGATCCAAGACGTGGAACAGACTAACCTGGTGAGTGTGGTAAGGTGAAACTCATTAGCAATGGCTATGCAAAGCAGTAGAAGCCACCACAAGTGCACAACCCGCCATAGCTCGACAAACATTCTAAGTTTGGACAGTCTAGTCTATGTCATAACATGTTTAGGATGTTTGAAGTTGTTTGTTCTATCTAAATGAGTTATGGCTTTTGATGTATTATAACAATGTATGAATATTTTTGTTGAGGTTATTGATAGGGGGAGCACAGGATTAGCTGAACCCACAATCTCGGTGATATTTGTGTTTTTGATGATGACAACACATAGTTAATAAAAACACATGTGTATGTATGTGTTATATGCTTATGCTTATTGTGTTAAAAATGTACAAGCATATATGTGGACATATTGCATTGATTATTGCATACTATTGTGTTTGAAATGTGATTATATCTGTGTATGCATAATATGAGTTTTTGGAAATGGAAAAACCACATGCACAAAGCATATCTATATGGCTTAATCGATTATAATGATGTGTTAATCAATTAAGGTCATCAGACAACTCAAGCTTTAAACTGTGGCAAAACAACAAGTTATAAGTCGATTACATTATTGGCTAAATCGATTAAAACTCGTGTGTTTACATATATATTTTTCTAAGTGTGCTGTGATGAATTTTGTGAAGAAAATTTTTCAAAATATGCTAAGTGTTACAACTGAATCAATTACATGGATCATGTATTCGACTAAGTTCGTTAAAGATTTTAAAATTGTTTCATTGTTGACATAACTGTCACAATAGTCATATTTTTGAATATGTTGACCAAGCATTTATTGCAAGTCGATTACATTAATTGTGCATTCAATTAATTGATTTGACTATTGTTAATCTGTTATAACTGTAAAGGGTATTTGATTAGATTAATAACGTAATCGATTAAAACGCATCTGATTTGCTTTACACTATATAGACGCATGATGTGATTTATGTAAGAATAAGCTTTAATTACATTTTCATATTTGTTTCAGTGAATGATCTAAAGTCTTACAGAAGAGAGAAAAGCTCCATGAATCAAGAATTACTGTGGAGATAAAGTCTTGAGGATTTCTTGAGAAGCAGGGTTGATTGTTGCGAAAAGCCTGATCACTCTACACAAGAAGGTGTTTACTGGTTGATTAGGAAAAGCTTTGGCAAACGGTGAGAGTTGCTAGTTTCCCTATGGTGTATATGTTGAGATTGTTGACAATACATTTTTAATAACACATGTATTGTAATGTGTTACATGTTCCAATCTTTAATATTGAATGTTATCTTGATGAACATGTTTGTGTGAAATCTGATATATGAATGCATATTCATTATTCTGATAAATATGACATCTGTTGTGATTGCATTACATATGTTTTGGAAAAGGAAAAGGAAAACCACATGCACTTTTATGAACTTACATTGTGTGGCATAACTGCAAGTTGTAAGTCGACTTCATTATGGGGGAAGTCGAATTAAGCTTGTGACTATACACAGATTTTCAAATACAGTGTTATGTGAGATTTTGCATTGAAAAGAATTTCAAAATGATCTGTTGTGTCAAAGTCGACTGTGTGCGCCACGCATTCGACTGTATTAGTTGTTTGATTTAAAATTCTGTTGTGCTCATAAATAGTAACGGCTATATTTTTAAAAGTTAGTTGAGCATTGAATGAAAGTCAACTGTAATGAGTGAGAAATTAATCTGTTTGACTAGACTGCTACTAATTTGACTTATCTGTTATAACTGTCAGGGATAGTGGACTGTATTACTAGCGTATTCGACTACAGGAGAGTCTGATTTATATAAATCTATAAATAGACGAGACCTGAGTTATTTTAGAGAACTTTTGGAAATCTAACATTTTGATATTTTGTTTCAGATTGTTTCTATGTGATTTAGAGCTTTAAGAACTCATCAAGAAAACGGTTGTGATCTTTCTTTGAAGAGTTTCTGAAGGAGATTGATGTTGCGCTTACTGCTTGACCAGAATCTACACAATTGAGGTGTTCTCTGGTTGATCAAGATTCGTGTTTGCATTCCATGGTGATTGTTGTTGTACCTGTTGTGACTATAGGGGTTGGACTCGTGGAGTCTGGTACACTTTGAGGATTGTTCAAAGTGGGTTGTAGATTGCAGGAGAGGGGATATCTTGCTGCAAGTCTTGCTATGTGGTTTGCCTATATTTTGGTTAGATGGTTAGAGAAGTGTTTTATATTTTTGACGTGGAGGTCTCTATAAAAGCTTTGTTGTAAAAACCTTTACCATTATAGGAAGGACACTGGATGTAGGCATTGAGGCCGAACCAGTATAAAAACTTGCGTTTGAATTCTCTATCCCTACTCTTTTACATTCAGTCGACTTTACATTTCACGTAGTCAACTTTGATTTTCCGCTGCACATAAATTTCTTTTACTTGCGATTCAAGAAAGTTTGTAAAAATTTTGTGCTTTGTGTAAAAGATTGCGAAAAGACTCTGATTTTGAAAACTCAC
>JAJDEZ010014720.1:1894301-1974784 GCA_027743565.1 Vigna trinervia
CACCACACCACACACACACACACACACACACACACACACACTTATTAAAAATATAATGTTTTTTTTTTCTTAATATCAATATTTTAAAATTACTTCTTTATAATTATGATTATATATATAGAGAGGATAATACTCTTACATCATTCAATATCTATTAATTATATCATAATATTTTAAAACTCATTCTTTGATTATATTTTTTTTATTAAATAAGTTAGAAATAATTTTTTTATTATATAAATTATAAATAAAAATTTTATATTAATCTAAACTATTTAATACAACTTTTGCACATATCAAAATTGACATGGTATATATATTTTTAAATATGCTACCATATAAGTATTGATAATTTTACTATTATTGTTTATCTTTGATAAGCATTGATATTTTATTATTATTGTTCATTTTTTAAAAAATTTGACACAAAGTTCTTTCCTTTTTTAACTTAAAAACTTTTATAGTTGAGCAATAAAAATAAATAAACTACACTCTTTTCTTAGTAATACATTATTATTATTATTTTCTTTTTTTTATAAATAAATTTACTTAAAGAATTCACTTGATAAATTTCGTTTACTGGTTCATATTGCCCAATTTCTTGCTTAAACTTTTAGATTGATGTTATTAGTACATTAACTACTATGACTTGAATTGATTCAACACTTTAGTGATGTGAATTATTATAACATTCTAGTTTTAATAGTAAAATACTACTAAAATGAAATATTATGTATATGATAGTGGAACCACTATAAAAAAGTCACGAGTGTAAATTGACTTACTTCATAATGATAGTGGAACCAATATTATGTATATTATGTGCCAAGTCACGAGTTTTAATCGACTTACTTCATAATGAAGTCGACTTAAAACTTGTAGTTTTGCCACACAATATTAATTCAACCAAGTGCATGTGGTTTTCTTTTCTAAACACATATGTAATGCAATCACAAATGATATCTCATGTAAAGAGTAGTGAATATGCACACATATACAGAATAACACAAACATGTTCTTCAAGAATACATACACAATGAAGTTTTGAACATGTAACACATAACAATACATGTGTTATTAATAATGTGTTGTCATCATCAAAACCTAGAAACACTGTGAGATTAAGGTTTAGCTAAACTAGTGCTTCCCTTATCAACAATCTCCTCTTTTTTGATGATGCACAACCATGATTAATAAACAACCATGTTTGTACACTACAGCTCATAAAATCAATCATATAATCAAACTATGTCAGAGCTCATTGATAACAGTAATTCTTACCATTATGAATATGCAAACTTATATAGAATTAAAACAAACATGTTATTCAAGAATACATACACAATGAAGTTTCAAACATGTAACACATAACAATACATGTGTTATTAATAATATGTTGTCATCATCAAAACCTAGAAACACTGTGAGATTAAGATTTACCTAAACTAGTGCTTCCCTTATCAACAATCTCCCTTTTTTTATGATGCACAACCATGATTAATAAACAACCATGTTTGTACACAACAGCTCATAAAATCAATCATATAATCAAACTATGTCACAGCTCATTGATAACAGTAATTCTTACCATTATTTGTGGCGCAATTTCCTTACCAAATCAACTTTATTGAAGCTTGAAACATGCTTAATCCTCTATTTTATCTAACTTTATGAATAAGTTTAGCTTAGGTTACACATAGGAGTTTTCATCACTAATTCCTCAAGTTTTATCCTTAAGCTTTGGAAGAACATCTAAACTACCAAGAGTGGGAGCCTAGGAAAAGCTACAAATGCAAGTGATTTTGAAGGATCACGAAGGATTTTGCACGCATGGGCGCCTCTGGAAGGGGGGCTAAGCCTCATTCAATTCGCATTTCACTGCAAACTTCATGTCTGGGCGCCCTAGAAGGGGGCTGGGCGCCATTCAATTTAGATTCAGCCAAAACTTGACGTTTGGGCGCCCCAGAAGGGGGCTGGGCGCCATTTGATTCGTTATCCTTGCAAAACCCTCACGTCTGGGCGCCCAGAAGAGGGGGGCTGGGCACGACTTTTGCTGACATGGCACCCTAGACCTATTTAAAGCTTCCATGCAACGAGGGTGCCATCTTCATGGCGACTGAAGCTCTAAAACACCATTTTGGACCTCTAGGAGCTGGTTTTGAGCAGTGGGAACTCTCCATTCTTCCTCCCTTGGTCTCCATCTCTTCCATTTTCTTCCATTGTAAGTTCAAGCTCTCCATTACTATGGAGAACTAAGTTCATTTTATTGGGGAATGATGTAACTATGAAACTCTCTTGTAAATGCACTTGTGTTTAATGAATATAAGCTTCTTTCATTTATTGTGAGTGTTTATTTCCTTCTCTTAAATCTTGTTGTGACTTGATCAACCATAGCATGATTCTTTTGTTTGCTTGATATTGGGAAATATTGTGTGAACCTTGAACTGGACTAAACACCTAAAGGAAATTATGTCTAGGGATAGAGCTTGGACCTTTAGTTGTCTTTAACCTCTAGTCTTAATGTAGATGATCTTGTTAGGTTACCAAGGGATTGAGTTTGAGTAACTTAGTAGGTTGACATGAGCACTTAAATGAAGAAGTAGTAATGTGCATTTGCATGAGAGTGTAGTAGGTAAAATCATTTTCCAACATCTCCATTCCATATAATCTCTAATCATTTCATTTCCAAGTGTTTGAACCCCAAGAAGTTCAATTTATCACTTATGCATTATGTTTATTTTCATTGCACCAAATTCACATTAAACGAAATTATTCTTTAGTCTAAATTAGTTAGATAATTATACGATTGTAAAGTGTCATACGAGTCTCTTGGGATATGATATCCAGTCTTACCGGTTTATTACTTTAAACGATTTGGTACGCTTGCCAATGAGTTAACACTCATATAAACAAATTGTATTAATAATATATCAGAGCAAACAAAAGCAAACAAAATTCTATCATTCCAGACATTTTTTACTCTGTATCAATAATATCAAGCAATCAAGTATCAAGCAAATAAGGAATCAAACTTTCTCCCCCTTTGTGCATTAGCAAAAAATGTATGCTCTATAATAATGATATGTTGATAAATGATTTTCCATAGATGCATCAATATAAACATATCAATCAATCAATGATGTTCCCTTTGTCACAGATAATCACATGATAAAAAATAAACTCCCCCTAAAGTGTAGGCATGTGAAAAATCTAGACAATCATGTAATGCTCCCCCTGACTTTATGCATGTTTTAAAATCAAAACCCAAATGCACAATGCAATTTTCACAAATTTCTGAGCATATAAAAGCATGTATCAGAATTGTATCAGAACCAGAATTGCAAACAATTCAATCAAGCATAGATACAATCATCAACAATCTCACAATATATTCTCAGAGATATATCAATCAATTAAAGATCAGAGATATATCAATCAATTAAAGATCAGAGATATATTGAAAGGAAAACAAAATAAAATATGATCAAACAACAGAATAACCAAATTCCAACAAATGGAATTTATAACCCCTGTAAACGATAGTCGATTGATCCATATTTCCAGTCGATTTGCATTGCTCTCCATGTAAGTTGAAAATCCAGTTGAATGTTCAAAAGCAATGTTTCCTGTAAAACCTTTCAAGATCTTTTGAAGATCAAGCATTTTAGAATCATTTAAATGCAATAAAGTAACACAGATATGAATTGAATATGCAAAAGAATTAATGTAACAGTAAACATATGCATAATCAACTTCATCAAACACACAGTTGATTTTAAATCGATTCAAACATATTCAATCAAGAAATCAAAGTATATCGAATTAAAAAGAAACGACTGATTTCATTAATACTGAAAAAAGATATTACAATCTGATTAAACCAAAAGACAGACAAAATTATAATATAAGCCATTTTCAAAAGATACTAAGGACAAAGAGCTAACAAACAACCTAACATAAACGAGATGCCAAACCAGACACAAGACACACTTCTGTAGACACAAGACCCTATTTTGTGTAAATCTTTATCCCTATCCCTATTCATATGAATCCATAGAGTCATCTTTAGATGTATCTTCATCATTTCTTTGTTGTAGAACTTGGTCAACTTTCACTTCAAGCTGATTAAGTTTGTCAATTATTATCTTGAGTTGATCAACATCAAGGTTCTTAAAAATGTTGTCAAGAAGGATGTTTGTACTCTGCTAATTTGAAACAGAGATACTCCCAAAACGGTACATCATATTTTCTTCCCCCTTAAAACACCAACCTCTCATTGTCCTCACTAGTCCGAGTGATACAAGAGTTTAACGATTTATAACGTTTGTGCAGTTACATGAATATTTCTTTTCACCACTAGTGTCCACTCCTTGAAGCACAAGTATATTGCTTACTAGAACAACATAAGATAGATAATGAGAATTTTTGCTTGTAGCTCTAGCCATGTGATCTCTTATAAATCCACCCAGTTGGTGGGAATGTCACCTTTGACAACATGCAAGAGATAGACATCCTTTGTGGTCAGTTTATCTTGCATCATTCTTCCCGGTAGAATCACTCACGCAAAAATATGTGCTAAAACCATTTCTTCCATTTTCAGATCCTCATGCAGATAAAGATTTTCTCTTGTGCGACTTACAGGAAATCTGAGCCACCCTCTGTAGAGATCCTTTTTCTTTAACCTGCAATTTTCTTCAGAATTTGGTAAATGAGAGAATATCCCTTCAGCTCTAAACCCAGTTACTTGTTGCCAGACATCATTATTGATGTGGATGTCAATTCCCTTTACCCTTGAATGAATATCACCATTGACTATTTTTAAATGGTGGTAGAAAACTCTTACAAGATTAGGATACCACTCACCTTTCATTTGAACCAATGTTGACAGGTTTTGAGTCTCAATCCATCCAGGAAATTGAAAGTTTTCCCTTTCAAACAAACTCAAGTCTAAATATTTTTGTGAGACAACAATTTTGCAGTTTCCATCAGCAAATCTTATTCGAGATTCGTCATCACTTATCCAGCCTCCAAGATTAGCTTCTCTTGCTGTAGCAACACTTTTTTCTTTTCCTCTTCTTGAAGAATGTGATGAAGATGCCATTTGCAATACTCTCTAGGATTCACTGATTGCAGTCTAGTGTTTATGAAAATACATAGATAAGTATGTTTGAGTCTAGTAGGAAGTACAACCCAGACAGGATAGACAAGGAACGCACACACTTAATGAAACTAAATTTAAACTTTCAAGTTTGGAAGAGCTTAGAACAGAAACATACATACAGAGACATACAATCAATTGTGCTCATAATCCAATCGACTAAAAGTCGTAAAAATGATTTTCAGATTAAAAAATTAAACAATCAATCATACAATCATTCAAACAATCAAACATCATCAATCAAACAATTTTTATGCATGATGCAGTAAGATGATATTTGTTACCAGTTGTAGACTGATGAGTCAATATTTTCTTAACTTCACTTAGTTTATTGTGCTAGAATTAATCAGGTAATTATGCTTAAATGTCCGGTATTTTTCTGTTTTTGCTAATTGTGCTTAATTTGACCAGAAATTCTTATTTTGATTAATTTGAATTATCTGAAGCTAATTATTTGCATTATTAATTACATGAAAAATGTTGGATAATATTTTGGGAATTAAAAAGAAATGTCACGTCAATTTTATGTTTACCTAAAATGAGAGAGGAGGTGTGAATTTCTTATTTGGAGGTGCAAGTGGTAATTTATTTACTTGGAGAAAAGAAAGGCTGATTTCATGGGTGTGAAGGTGGTGTCATGATTTCATTTAAAAGCAAATGGGCCCATGAATTCAAGTAGCTTCGAGCAGCACTCCAATGTGTCACGGCTTGGGCTAGAATATTAAGCCTTCATGCATCCAGCAGCTTGCGGTCCAGCAATAGGCGTGATGGGAGGCTTCAAGCAGGAGCTATCACGGTCAACGTGGAGAGCACACTACATTAAATTAAAGAAGTGGAGCCAACACGTCCAGCAAAAGAAGAGAGGGGCTGATAGCTTTGGAAACAGCACACGGCCCACGCAGCAGCAGCTCTCACGAAACACCCATGTCCAGCAAAGCAAAGAGGTGCAGCCCAATATCAATTTGAATCGTAGCAGCCAGCATCACCGTCCAGCTTTTGAGGAGGTGCAGTTCACAGCCCGGTCCAGCAGAAGAAAGCTCTGCACGTGAAGGAGATGACTTTGCTTATTCAATTAAAGCTGCAGCTGCCAACCGAGAACGAGGAGAATGATGGGCTTTAGGTGTGTCCTTGGAGAAAATAGAGGTGCAGCGGCAATTTTGAAGCGGTCCAACAAGCTTGGTGGTCACGGATCCAGCAGGAGAGGAGACGCGGGTTTCATATTGATTACAGCAGACAGCCGCCACGGAAGGAGAGATATCACATTATATTCTCAATGGAAAGGAGGAAGCATACGAACATGAAAATGGAGGTGAGCAGCCACCTTGAGAGGATTCATTTTCCTTTTCTTTGCTTGAGTTGCTGCGTCCAGCACGTTGTGAGTAGCAGTCGCCACACCCTTCTTACTTAGCTTTCTTTGTATGTGTTAGAATGCAATGGGAATGATGTCCAGCCGCCACTTGTTTTTTTAGCTTTTGCTTTGAACGTTTTTGGAGGAATGAAATAGAAAAGCACACTGATTTACTCGTTTTCTTTGAATGGATTCAGCGTTTGCATTTAAGTTTTTTTCTTTATGCCACTGGAATTTCTCAGTCTTATTTTGTGATTACAGTTGTTTAGTTGTTTGGCATGGTTAATTCTGAATTTCATTTTTTTGCATTCATCTTGTAATTTTAATTTTTACTGTTGTATTGTTCATTTAATGTTTTAGCTCAAGTATTACATTTTTATAGCTTCAATTGTGTTTGGATATTTATCTATTAGACCCTTCAATTTACTGTTTCCGTTCACTATATTGTTTATTATGTTCGATTTAATGTTTTCATTTACTTTAATGCTCTCAATTTAGTTCGGCTTCTTTATCTTCCTGTATTTCCAATTTCGTCACTTACTTTAGAGACCTTCTAGTATTTATGTTTTCCACATATCTTCCAGCATTTTCAATTTTGTTTAGTTATGTTTAATTTCCATGCTTTAATTTAGTTTAATTATCCTCTCAAACACTTTCAAACCCCTCACTATATGTTAGACCTAAGACTCGAACCACATTTGGTCCTTGATAGACGACTTAGGAGTCACTTCCTAGCACTATACTGTATTTTTAATGCACATCAAATTTGTATGGGGTGCGACACCCATCATAGACACTCAAGAAAGTTGAGATAATCATGTTAGTTCATCCTTGAGCTCATCTGTTGCTAACCTGCGAAACAACTCAAATTTTTCATGCAGGTACCCATTTTGAATTTGGGTTCTTGATTGTTAGTTGTAGTTAGATGTTTCTTAAGAATCCATACGTATAAGCCTTTGGGAACATCAACCTTTCTGTAAAAACAATTTCTAACAGTATGACCAATGTTATTGCAATAAAAGCAAGCATGCTTAACATGTTTACTTAAATCAGAAAATTTCTTTACATTGGTTCTATTAGATTGAGCTTTATATCTAATTCCTTGCCTATAATTTGCTCTTCCTAAAGACTTTAAAACAACATTCAAATTATCTCTACCCTGTGTGAATTTTGCTAGCGTGCTAATCAAGTAATTTATTTGTTCAACATGAGTAGGAAAATTTTCACATTTCTTTTCAACTGTAATAGTTTCAGTTATAACAGTTTTGGCAGATAATAAAGCAACATCTAATTCTTTTTGTAATTTTTCATTATCATTGACAAGATTATTGATTCTATACTCATAATCCTTTCTCTCAGAGTTGAGTCGATTAACCTTATATTGTAGTAGCATTGCTTCAGCATGTATCTCCTGAAATGCATCCAGCAACAGGTCGTATTTCACCTCATTTGGTTCTTTCTCGAACTCTGTATCACTCCCATAATCTGTTAGTGATGTCTCAGCCATGAAGCATATGTTTGATTCCTCCTCTCGATCAAGATCTTCATCACTTGAGGATTCAGAATCACTGTTCTCCTAGGCAATGTAAGCACTCTTTTGCTTTCTGTTCTTGTCCTGAGGAAACCTCTTGTTAGCTTTCTGCTTCAACTTCAGATCTGGACAATTTGGCTTGATGTGTCCTTCTTTGCCGCATTCATAAAATTGAATTGCATCTGCTCTTGAAGCTTTCTTGACTTTGGTATTTCCTGCATGGTTAGTAAGTTGACTATTATTCTTCATAAATCGATTGAATTTCCTTACCACCATAGACATAAGTTCATTGTTGTCTAATTCAGCATCCGAATCATCCTCTGATTGTGTAGTCCTTGAGGCTTTCTTGCTGGTAGCTTTCAATGCTACGGACTTCTTCTCTTCAATCTCTTCCTCATCTTTGAATCTTCCAAGTTCAAGTTCATGCTCTCTTAGCTTCCATAATAAGGTAGCCATGTTCATGCTCATAAGATCCTTGGATTTAGAGATTGTTGTGACTTTTGGTTGCCAGTTTCTATTCAGACTTTTGAGAATTTTGATGTTGATCTCCTCTTTGTCAAAAACTTTTCCTAGAGCCATTAAGTGGTTGACAATGTGAGTGAACCTTTTCTGAACCTCATATACTGTTTCACCGATCCTCATTCTAAAAAGTTCACAGTCTTGAATCAAAGAATTTTTCTGGCTCTCTTGAGCTCATTAGTTCCTTCATGTGTGACTTCCAAGACATCCAACATTTCCTTGGGAGTTTTGCATTGAGATATCCTGAAAAATTCATCAATTGTTAGTGCAGAGGCAATAATATTTCGTGCTTTAACATCATACTGTGCTTTTCTATTTTCATCTTGAGACCACTCAGAAAAATTTTTCAAAACAATTTTTCCATTGACAGTGTGAGTTGGCTCATAAGGACCATTTATTGTTGCATCCCAAATACCTCTATCCACGGATTCAAGAAAAATTTGCATTCGAATTTTCCAAAACGGATAGTTTTCACCCGCAAACAGTGGTGGTCTGTTTGTAGATGCACCTTCACCAAAGGTTTGAAAACTAGAAGCCATTTCTAGGAATATAGTCAATTCAAAGAAAAATGTAGTCGACTACTTTTTCAAATATCTTATGAAAACCAGCTCTGGTGCCAATTGTTGGAAAAAGAATGACTTAGTTTCAACACCAAGAGGGGGGGGGGGGGGTGAATTGGTGAAAATAAAAAATCAGTCTTTTTAAAATCTTTTTCGCAAAGTATAAAACTTTCAAAAGTTTCTTGAATCACAAGGAAAAAGATAAATCAGTGCAGCGGAAAAATAGTTGACTATGTAGAAAGTAAAGTCGATTTAAAATAAAGAGTTTAGGGATAGAGAAAATCAAACACAGTTTTTATACTGGTTCGCCCAAACTGCCTACATCTAGTGTCCTTCCTGTACCCAGAAGAAAATGCATTATAATGGTCAAGGTTTTTACAACAAGGTTTTTATAGAGACCTCCACGTCAAAATATTAAATACCTCTCTAACCCTCTAACCAAAATATAGGCATACAACACCCAAAGAACAACAGCAAGATATCCCCTCTCCTGTAGACTTTCTCAACTTTGAACAATCCTCAAAGTTATCCCAGAACACAGCACGTCCTCTTCCTATAATCACAACAGGGCAGCCACAATCTTCCAAAGATTGAGAGAAGTAGATGATCACGTTTCCAGTACACCTCAATGTGCAGTATGATCAAGCTTTTCTTTCAACACAGCCTTGCTCTTCAAGCAACTATCCAAGAGAGATCTCCATGGTCTTCTTGATAAGTTCTTGGAGCTTTTCACAGAGATCAAAATTTAAAACAATAGAATGAAATTGTTAGAATAACCAAAGTCTCTATGTAAAAATGAATCACGTGTATTTATAGTTTTTTGTTAAATAGACGCTCCTGTAGTCAACTTCGTTACTAATACAGTCGACTTTAATCAGACAGTTAAAACCAATTAGTAGCAGTCAGACCAATCAAATTGATTATACATTTAATTCAGTTGATTAGAAATTAATGCTTGGTCTGAGAGACAAAATATAGTCGTTATAGTTCACAAGCATCAACAGAAATTCAAAACATAACTAACTAAGTCGAGTTTCCTGTGCACACAGTCGACTATGCCACTTCAATGCAGTTTTGAAAATCTTTTCTTTGCAAAATTACTCACAACACTGTTTTTGAAAAACTGTGCAAAGTCACGAGTTTTAATCGACTTACTTCATAATGAAGTCGACTTAAAACTTGCAGTTTTGCCACACAATATAAGTTCAACCAAGTGCATGTGGTTTTCTTTTCTAAACACATATGTAATGCAATCACAGATGATATCTCATGTAAACAACAGTGAATATGCACACATATATAGAATTAACACAAACATGTTCTTCAAGAATACATACACAATGAAGTTTTGAACATGCAACACATAACAATACATGTGTTATTAATAATGTGTTGTCATCATTAAAAACCAAAAACACTGTGAGATTAAGGTTTAGCTAAACTAGTGCTTCCCTTATCAACAATCTCAACAAAAATAAACCTACGAAACACAAGATTTACACCTGTAGAATCATCTGACCTCCCAACTATTTCTCCCTCACCTCTCACTGGAAGAACAACTATAAAGAACATACACAAAGACAGACAACACAAAAACAAGAGTAAGCTAATGGTAAAACAATTCATCGTAATACAATAAACATTCCATTATACATTATATTACACACATAATAAACATACATCATAATCATATCACAACATTTGGCTTGACTCATCCGGATATAGTATGAATGTCGAACTATGGTGGTTCCTGCACTTGTGGTGGCTTCTACTGCTTAGTAGAGCCCTTGCCAATGGGTTTCACCCTACCACTCACAAGGTTAGTCCCCAAACACCCTTTTACCAATTGGAGAAAGGCCCCTCAAGCTAAGACCTCTTACTACTCTCCACAACATAACCATCAATCTCTACTTGAGTTGAGGTTATTGAGAGTATCAAGATAACCCACCAATACAAAGCTCCATACATTCACACTACAACAACACAGGACACCACCATGTATCCTCTCCACGAAAATAATGGAATTACGTCCA
Organism: Vigna trinervia; assembly: GCA_027743565.1. Taxonomy (NCBI): domain Eukaryota; kingdom Viridiplantae; phylum Streptophyta; class Magnoliopsida; order Fabales; family Fabaceae; genus Vigna; species Vigna trinervia. Next base: position 1,905,451 of record JAJDEZ010014720.1, read on the forward strand.
CCAATCATTTACTTAATCAACCACATATTCAACATCAACATATCCCTCTCATAATCATATATATATATATATATATATATATATATATATATATATATATATATATAGACACACACACACACATTTCATACTATCACATGAAACCTTTGATTATACATTAAACAACCATAAACACCCTTACAAATCATCAAAAGTCACATAATAACACAATTTTCTTCATAACATCTTGATACCCACATTAGGCAAGGAAAATGGCTTGGAAAACGACTACAAGAAAAATCGTAGTTACATACAGCCAAAATCCGTATGTAACCTCTAAAATCCGTATATAAAGTGGTGTTATATACGGATTATATACGGATAAAAATCCATATATAAAAGGGGCGTAGATATGTTACATACAGATTTTTTCGTATGTAATTATATACGGAAAAATCCGTATGTAAAATTTGCATATAATTACATGCGAAAAATTCGTATATAAAATCTGTATGTAATTATGATTTTATAAAAAAAATAGAATAAGTGATTCTACATCTGCACTCAATAGTTAAGAGTTTTATATAGTTGGTAAAGGTCAAACATAATTGCCAAATGTTCAAATAGCAACAATGGATTATTTTTTATAAATAGAATTCAAAAACACAAATACAACTCTTATTCTTTAACAAACTTTTAAACAATTACATTAATAAATCTCTTACAATGTGTTATCTATTCAACAACCACAATTTTAGTATATATTCCTAATAAACAAATTTAATAATCTAAGTTGGCACTGTGTCAAAACCATTTACAATGATAAAAGGTTTTTCAAACTCAACCAACACCAAGATTAATCGACTTTAATAAAGCTTCCAACACATTATCTTCAAATTGAACTCTAGGGGACTGCACCACATATGCGAAAGTAGCATTTGATCTCTCCAAACCTATCCATTTAAGACAAAACCAATGAATTTACAATAATAGCTTTAGCCACAATAGAGATCCATGAACAACAAATCCTTGTCATATTCTTTTGCATGTTAATGAAAATAATAACATGTAGTAAATATATTGATTCAAAACAACAAAATATCAAACCTAATCTTATAATTGCTTTTGATTGTTTTTGGAACCTTTTTATGATGATAACCAAATAGCATAACATCAATTATATTAATACATTGGCATACATACCCAAATATTTCATTCAGAATCATAATTTTAGACTGTTTATTTAGTGTAACATTGATTAGTGTTAGGTGTGTTCTATCTACTAAATTATGTTTGTCTTGTTTATAAATAAAGAAGGAATAAAAAATGTTTAAACTTATTATAGAGACAGGGTAAAGCAAAAAAAAAAATTATTGCTTAAGATCTATACAAATTAGATTGTTGATAACAGCAATGACTTTATATCAAATGTAAGCTATAAAAGATGTTTTCCAATTAACATAACTTCTATCAAATATATATGATGTAAAACATAAGACTATCTGGCTAAGTAAAAGTGAAATCAGAAAGCAACGGTAGATAACAAAGTTTACATTAAGCATGTATTACTCTTTAAGCCAAGGGATGGGAAGGATCACATTAACATTGGATCATAATATTCAATAGTAGATAACAGAGTTTAAACCAACATTAGATTCCAATATTCAATCTAAGAAATATTTTTTGACTTACTTGAGCAATCTCAAATCCACGTCTTAAGAAATGGCTGCATTGGTAGAGAGATGACTATTGCTCCCATCAAAGATAAGGCTTCTTGCTCTCACTGCACTATCAAGCTGCATACAAAAGATTGCACTTAGACGACTTCCTTTTCAGGAAAAGAAATAGTGGCAGTGAAAGGTAATAAGTTATGAAACAATTATTTCTTCTTACTAATAATGCTGAAAAATGAAAATGATTACATTGAAGCATTAAATGTGTATGGAAAAAAAATTCAAGAACTGCATATGTGGAAGGTGGTGGAACTGTCTAACCCTATTATTGATATTTCATGCATAATTAGTGCCTTTGTTGGCCCTACTAGCTCTCCCCTGCATCCATTTACAATTAAAATAGATTTTATAAACGAATAGATTTTCACCATGCTATCAATTTCTCACATATTAATTGTAAATGATGAGCATGAAGATTTGAAGCTGCATCCTCATATCATCAATCAACCGCAAAGTTACAGGGGATTGGAAATTATCCCAACAACACCTCTCCTGAATCACAAGCATTTAATTGTTGTAACCATCATTATTAAATTAAATAATCATGCATGTTTCACATATTGATCGAGTTTTTCTATTTACAAAACATTTCCATCGATTTCTTTAAAACAAAAATTATCATAATTAATCTAATTCAACACACACTTATGATTTAATTACGTGGGCATAATTTATAATGAGTTGGTAGAACGATTGAGTACTTTATGCTCACGTGCAAATATATTTAAAAGGGGTTTTATAATCAAATTTCATCATAGCTAAAATTAGCTAAATAATTCGCAATTATATATAAATTAAAAAGTAATATAATAAAATGATATCAATTATGTTTAAATGAATAGATTAAAATAAAAAAAGCTCATGTTCCAGATAAATGTAAGGGAAAAAAACCAAAGCTATGTATGAGTATTTGAAGATGGTTTATGAAAAAGCTATGGATAAGTTTGTGGAAAAAGGCTAACATATTTTTATACCTTAAATAACCATGAATTGGTTTGGACTATTTTGTCAGAGCGTGAAATAACAAATTAAGAGAGATTTTAATATAAACGCGTGTCTTTTAGTTTCTACTCAATTTATCTTACTACGTAAATAATAAATATAAATAAAAAAGTAAGGTTGAGAGAAATTTGCATAGATGACTTTTATACTGGTTCGGATCTTACCAATCCTATGTCCAATCGCTTATCTCAAACCAAGATAAACAGTTCACTAACCACAAAACAATTACAAACTACATTCACAAAGAAACTAGGAGCTTCCCGATCATCAAATAGATGATCGAGGTGCTAGAATCTTTAGATGAAATGTAGAGAATTTTAGAAAAGTGATTTCTAGAAAAATAATACGTTTTAAAATAATGAAACTCATTTATAACAAAACTATTTATAATAAAATTATTTAATATTAAAATAAACGAGTCTCACTATTTTTAAACTATCACCACTTCTAAAATACCATTTTCTTGAAGTTTTACATTATAAAAATTATTTGTGTATGAAAAGAGTTATCTTCGACTTTCATAACTTTTTCTTTAAATCTCATTCATACTTGCTTAATATTTTTATATATATCATTCCAAAAATGAATAGAACTATTAGTTCACAAGCAAAAAATATTTTGATATACTTGCAATATTTTTTTTTTACCTTTTCTTCGTTTTAAAAAAGATAATTTAATGTATGATCATCACTTAATTGACTTTGGTTATCTTTCAAGAAAGTATAAATTTTTTTATAGCCTTAGTTATGTCGAACCTGTACGTTTGATTTTCAATTTTATATTTAACTTCCCCTTAGTAAAAGTATAAAATTTTGTTATTTATTGAATTATTCTTGTATAATTTGTTATTTGATGCAACATTTGATTAACATCTTGGCTATTTCTCATAACATATAGATTATGTCTTTGATTATTAGTATTTTATTATCGATAGTTATTGTTTAGCTTTCAATTGTTAAGGTTTTCATCTAAAAACAAAAAATTATGAAATATGGATAAAAACAAAAACACAGATTTTTTAATGGAGTATAAAATTGGATCAGATTGGTGTAAGCAGATTTTTCACCCATCCTTATCTTTAAAGATTGTAATGAAGAAAATCTTAAAGAGAAAATGATTTAAGGTCACAAGCTAACTTCATATTGAATAATACAAAATGTTTAACTTTTATATGAATGTGATCATTGTCTCAGATAAACTTCAAATGATTCTTTGATTGATATTGTAATCTCTGTTAATTGCATGAAATCAACAACTCATGTCTTGATGCTGTTTGTCTATAATCGAGAGTAGAAAGTTGCATTTTTATATATTTCGCAAATCTTAACATAGAAACAATTCAAGTATATGCAATAAAAGCATAATGTAATTAAATAAATTAAATTGCTTCAAGTTTTGCTCAAATTTATAATTATATTTACCCATTAATAACTATATTTACTTGGTGAGATATCCTAACCAAAAATTAAAAAAATAATAATAATAAATAAACATTTAATGAAATTATAGATGGAAGGTTAACCTTTATGGTTCAAATGACTAAATATTAAGCAAGATCAGAATCATATATGATTATTTTAACCATGGTAAAAAATAATTTATCTGTAGATATGTCTTTAATATTTTCTTTTCAGTTTTCTATTGTAATTTACTGATAGATTTTCTGTTATAATTTTGCATTTTTGTGTTTTTTTCTTTATATAATTTTTAGATCTCATACTTTTAATAAAAGATTTTTTTTTTCAAGTTTTCTATCACTTATATTTTACTAAACACTCACAAGCTTATTAAAAATAAAAATAAAATATATTATAGTTAACTATAAACCATTATAGTTAACTATAAAATAGTTAAATTATATAAAGAAAAAATGCAAAAATGCAAAATTAAACTATAAACAAAAATATTGTACTGCACTTAACTATAAACAATTATAGTTAACTATAAAATAGTTAAATTAAACTAAATTAAACTAAAAAATGGTTTAAGAAAACTGAACTGATCTGATTTTTAGTTCAGTAAGACTGCAATAGTTTAATTAACCATTTCAAATACGCTGATCTTTTACTGTTAAACGGTAAATACGCTATGTTCTCTTGCTGTCAAGTGGCAAAAATAAGATGGTTCTCTGTTCCATCCGTGAAGAGACTGTACCCTTTCCCCATCAAGAACTTGTCGAGCGCAGCGGCGTGGGCCTTCACCTGCTTGGCGTAGGCCTTGAACCCAGGCGTCACGGCCTGTTTCAGTGCCACAGTGAGGCCCCCAATTTGGTGGTTGTGAGGACCACCCTGGAGAGAAGGGAAAACAGCGAAGTTGATTTTGTCCTCGAATTCATAAACGACATTCTCTGGCTGCCCCTTCTTGGGCGGCTTCGGACCCTTCCGGTAGAAGATCATGCTCGCCCTGGAACTGGCAAGCTCTTATTCCAGAGGTGTAGTACCCGTAGGTTAGGTGACCGCCAGAGGGTAGATCCAGCCCCATGATGTGGCACAAGTTTTCGATTACGTGGGTGAGCGACTGTTAAACCCCTAGCAAGTGTACCAGATCGTATCAAGTAATAAAAATCGGTAATCCCAATATCGTTCTTCCCAGAGGACTCTTAAGGCCTCATCTTTCGTGTAAACAAATCTTTTAAGACTTGAGAAAAGAAAATAGTTTTAATGATTTCAAATACAAAACAAAAATAAACATGCAAATGCAGGAATTCAATTGACGAGAGAAACTATGAATGATTGAGGTTGTTGGGGGTTACAATTTCATCTTATCCGCATTCATATATCTACTCTTCTTATTTACTTTGCTTATTTATCATATTGCCATGCAAACTTTCTTGGTCTACCCTTAACCCAATCCCTTGGTGAAAAGAGCTTATTACTAATTACCGGCTTGCTATCCCTAGCCTCCCCCAGTAACTAATAATGCATAATGAGCGGAAGCAAAATAAAATTGATCGTCCTACCCCTATCCCTAGGCGGTATTAACATAATCAAGGAATTCTCCCCAGTTCATGACATTACCGTACGTCCCCGTATCAATAAAGACAAACAACATCTACCGAATTAGTTAAACTGTAGAAGCATTAAGTATAGGTAAAGCACCCAACAATTGATAAATCAAGCATATGCAAGCATATAAAGTAAACAAGAATTTCAATATCGGAGAGTTTCAAAAGATTACATTGTTCCCCAACAACTAAGGGTTTAGTTCACCATAATCATGGTGAAACTAGATGAATTGAATGGAATAATGGAAAAAGCAAACCCTAGAATTCATAAAGTGGAGCCTAAGCATCCAAGAAATCTCCTCCAAAAGTGTAAAGCTGCTGTGGACTTTGTTCTCTGCCAAGAGAATTACATTTGGATTCGTACTAGGGCTATATATAAGCCAAAAAGATAACAGAAAAGATCTCAGAATCCAAAATATAAAAACAGACAACCGCCCAGGTGCCTAAATTGGCCGCTCAGCGGTTTGCCTCAACACACGCCACCGCCCAGGCGCCAGAAATGACCGCTGAGCGGTTTGCCTCTTGTCGCTCTGGACGCTCAGCGTCACCGCCTGGGCACCAGACAACACTTTTCCTTGCACTAGGCCGCTCAGCGGTGGAATTGACCGCTGAGCGGTTCACAGACTCTTCTTTTCTTCCTTTTTCTCCTTCATTCTTGAGTCTATGACCTTCCTACTTCATTGCCATCTTCCATTTTCATCAAAAACCCTGCAAAACAATGCAAAACAAGCATAATATCTCTAAAAACAACTTTTGACTCTCATGTAACACAACTTAAGAGTTTTACTTGATTCTAAGCTCATTTTAAGCTACAAAGAGTGTGTTTTAATATCAAATTTATGCATGAAAATAACGATTTTGAGACCGTTATCACAACCCCAAACTTAAAACTTTGCTTGTCCTCAAGCAAAACAAAACAAGACTTGGCCTTCCAATTTTTCATCAAGTAGTTCTACATTCAAAACCCTTTTCTTCATGACAAGTTAATTCAGATTTTTAGTGGAATCCTACCAAAATGCAAGCATGCTTTCAATCCAATCTAGTTCACCTACTCCAATATTTCCCAATAGATGTTTTATTCATGAATGATCAATTCACTAAGCATAAATGTAAACATGGATGTCAACAATACTTACCAAGCAAGTGTTTTACTCAATCATTCAAGTGTTTTAAGGAATCACTCCATTCTTTATTATTCACATGTCATATAGAACAATATTACCATTTATCTAAAACAATCAAAATCCTTACATGCAAATACCATCACAAGGACTTTTCCAAGGCTTATAATGAGGCTAGGCTATCAAGAAAATTTGGTTTTTCTAGATTGCAAAATCCTTGAGTTAAGAGAGTTATTTCATCATTGAAAAGGTTCAAGTTTAAAATCTCTCTATCACCAAACTCCTTTATTCCCAACTTCTTCCCTTTTTATCAATTTTGCTTTGAGTTCCTTTTCATGCTTTTATTTTTATTTTTTTTCTTTTTCTTCTTTACTCATGCATTTTTTTTTCTTTTCAATACTTGAACTCAATGCTCTTCTTTTGCCTTTCAATTTTCCCCATACAACCCCAAACTTGAACCTTTTCGTCACATAAAATTATTCTCAACCCTACTCAAGGTAAATAATTTCAAATCAAGGGTTCTCATCCTGTTTAAGGCCAAGGTTCAAAAAGGGTATAAAATTTTAAACTTGTTGGGTGAAATTTTTGGCTAGATAAGGGCTTCCAAACATGGCCTTGATCATATAACATAAGCATGCAAATCAATCAATTATCAAGACTAAGGCAATATCATTCATGATTCACTGTGAACAATACATATATCAGTAAGAACTCTGGAGCTCAAAACCTCACACACATACTCTCTCACACATAATTCATTTATCCTGCTTAGCATCACAATCACAATCATGAACCACAACACATCTATTCAAATAATTAGTGAATCATTTAACTGGATATCAACACACATACATTCTCAGTCAACCACATTCAATCATTATCCAATACTTGTCATGCATTTGTAATACTACCATCAGAACCATTGTACAAGCCAAGCATAGACACAAAATAAAAGTTCAACCTATTCTACAAATTCAAAGTACAAAAGAAAAAAAAATACTTGGGTTGCCTCCCAATAGCGCTTGTTTAACGTCACGAGCCTGACCCAAACCTGTTTAACACTCATCAGTAAGTGCGAATCTTGCCAACACCCATCAGTAGGTGTACCTTCCTGTATCCTTCAGTGGATACATAAAAATTTAGCATCCTTCAGTAGATGCTACCCAAAAAGTGTTTCAAAATCCATCAACTTACATAACCAAAATAAACCTATTCTAAAAAAATTGTTCTACAACAAATGGGATAAAATTAAATATCTTCAAGTCTTTCCATCCCGGTTGGGATTTTCATCCTCCCAACTCATTAGTTGCCTTCTATCCACTATTTTGATGGCTCTAGTAAATGGTTTTCTGATCTCTACCTTGCCATCTTCTTTGATATTTTCAACAATCCACTTCTTCTTCTTGAATCTTACCTGTGAGCCTCGTGGAAGTGGTATATCTTCTGAGTGAATCGTTCCTCCTTTATCATCCTCCTCATTTTTAGGTACCTGTAAAACATTACAACTGTTAGAATTGGTACCTGTCATGCTTTCTTCTGATGCAACTTCTTTTCTTGACTTTCTGAATCTGGATCTTTTCTTTATTCTAATATTGTTCCCTTTAGAACCAGTATGTAAGAGCACATTCTTCTTATCTCGCATCATGATTCTTCCATCATGGGCATTATGAACATTTTAGACATAGCCATGAAAGGTCTTCCAAGAATAATTGGAATCCTCTCATCATCTTCAATGCCCATAACTAGAAAATCAGCCAAAAACTCCAGCTGCTCCACACGCACAACCACATCTTCCACCATACCTAGTGGCTTTTTACTGGAACCATTCGGCACCGTTACAGTAAGATTAGACGATGTTAATGTCAACCCTCCAATCTTTTTCAAGAACCGTCTAGGCATCATATTAATGCTGGATCCAGAGTCTATCATGGCTCCTTCTACCTAACCCCCTGTTTGCCCTTATGGGAAATTAGATGCCTGATTAATACTTGGATGATTCTTCCAACCTTGTTTGGCATTACCTTGGTAGGTATTTTGAAAGTGATTTCCCATAAAATTAGCTTCTTGCTGCATCTCTTCAGGCAAAGCACATTGACCATTAATATGGTCACCGCCACAGAAATCACACAACTACTGTGTTTGAGAAACATTACGAATCTCCTTAGGAAGTTGTGAGAGAATCTTTGTTAAATTATCTAGCTTTTGAGTCAGAAGATGATTCTGAGCTAGCATAGCGTCATTTGTAGGCAAGTGCAAAATTCCTCTCTTTTGTGTAGGTATGCCTCTTTCACTATAATTTTCTTGCTCATTACCATCCATATTTTCTATCAATTCATATGCCTCATCCTCAGTCTTTTGTTTAACATTGCCTCCAGCTGAGGCATCCAGCATCATCTTTGACTAAGTGTTCAATCCTCCAAGGTATGCAAGAATCAAGGTGGTTTTGTCAAAACCATGGGTTGGCGTCTTTCTCAGCAAGCCCTTAAATCTCTCCCATGCTTGACCTAAAGTCTCTTCCATACCCTGCTTGAATGATGAAATTTCCAGCTTCCCTTGAGTAACTTTGGACTGTGGAAAATATTTAGTGACAAACTTTGTAGCCACAGTCTCCCATGTGGTGAATGTTCCTTCAGGAAAGGAATTAAGCCACGCCTTAGCATTGTTCGCTAATGAGAATGGAAACAAGCTAAGCTTTACTCGTTCATCTGATACACCTGCCATCTTTACAGTGTTGCAGATTTAACTAAACGTGGTCAAATGATCATACGAATTCTCATTTGACAAACCGTGAAACTGATTGCCTTGTACTAGGTGTATTAATTCCGGATTCATCACCATGTTGGTCGTTTGATCCGTAGGCATGGCTATGGTGTTAAAGTGAAAAGGACCTACAACATTAGATTGATCTACCAATGTGCGTCTTGGAGGAAATTTTTCTGCCATCTCCCCTGTTCTTCTATCTGGTGAAGGTGACAATAATCTGCTAGGAGAAGGGAATAAATCCCTAGATGGGCGTTTGACTCTCCTTCTTCCCCTTGTCTCACTTAAGCCGTCAAGAAGAGGTTGGTTATTTTTCTTGCTCCTGGTATGTCTAGCCTCCTGTTGCATGTAAAAGAAACACAAACCCTAGTAGCACTTTTAATAAAAAAACAAAATATATACAAATAGTTTTAATGACCGCTGAGCGGTTTGCCTCTTGTCACTCTGGACGCTCAGTGTCACCGCCTGGGCACCAGACATCACTTCTCCTTGCACTAGGCCGCTCAGCGGTGGAATTGACCGTTGAATGGTTCACAGACTCTTCTTTTCTTCCTTTTTCTCCTTCATTCTTGAGTCTATGACCTTCCTACTTCATTGCCATCTTCCATTTTCATCAAAAACCCTGCAAAATAATGCAAAACAAGCATAATATCTCTAAAAACAACTTTTGACTCTCATGTAACACAACTTAAGAGTTTTACTTGATTCTAAGCTCATTTTAAGCTACAAAGGGTGTGTTTTAATATAAAATTTATGCATGAAAATAACGGTTTTGAGACCGTTATCAGCGACACAGGTTTTCGATCTCGTCAATGAATTCGTTGCCAATGTAGTAGCGATTTCAACAAAGCCTTCGACAACAGCAAGCCTTCGACAACGGTAAGACTTCGACAACGGCAAGCCTTCGACAACGGTAAGCCTTCGACGATGGCAAGTCTTCGACGACAGCAAACCAGCGAATCTTCAACGGCGACAACCTTCATTAGCGATAGCCTTCAACAGCGGTAACCTTCAACTGAGTGAGCCTTTGACGAACGGATCTAACGCACAAGGAGGCAGAAAGGAAACGTCCGTGGTTGAGAAAGCAAAAAGAAAACTTAAACTGCAGTAAACTGTACTGCATATAAAATAAGATAAGGATTTTTAATCTGAACTATTAACCAGTTTAATTAGTTTTTAGTAAAAGTAGTTTCAGTTTTTTAAGTATAAAAAAGTATAGATAAACTGTAGTTTAAGTTTTGTAAGTTAACTTTGTCCAACCCTATATATGGATTAAATTAGTTTTGTTTGTATGATTTGATTAATTTTAATTATATTTGTTCTCTCGCTTCCTTATTTTTTGTCCCTTGTATGATATAAAAATGAAAACATTATTTTAAATAAATGAATACACCAAATTATATAAATTCCTTTATGGTGGTTATATCTGAAAAGTTTTTTTCAATATAACATCAAAGTTGGAACACGAATATAGTGACAAATTAAGACCTTGAATTTTTGTTCAAACATAGACGTCGTGATCATATTAGACAAACCAACAATGATCACTTTTTCTTTTGCCTCTCATCACTCATACCAATATCTTAATTAACATTTGTTTCTGATAACGTATTATATATATATATATATATATATATATATATATATATATCTTTTTATTTATTTATATTTATTTATCATGAATTTTTAATCTTGCTAAGTGTAACATCTCAATAAATATATAACAAAAGCTATAATTTATTCTAGGTGTTAACATAAATAATAAAGGAGAATAGTGATGAATAAGCACTTAGATGGATAAGAAATATGAAATATCATATTGAATTAAAACTGTACAGTAACAAGAGCTTAATATAATTTACAGGCTAAGACCGAACGGTCATAACATCAGTCCAAGACCGAACAGTTTCACAGGAAATAAACTATCTAACTCTACTGACCAGACGGTCCTATACTATCCTCAGGAACGTTATCGCCGAGCTGAGCGGTCTGTAAAACATCCTCCAACGAGTCTTCAATAACGCCTTCTGCTCATATCCAATGGATGATCATCACAGTGAAGAGAACAAACCGAACGGCCAAATACCGAACGACAATGTAGACAAAGACAGAAAAGATAAGGGTAAGCTCATGTAAATTTAATTAATCCAACTCACATACATTTTAACATCAAAACAATATGATCAACACAATCTCAACCATGGAATCATCATACAAGTATATTAACTAAAAATCGAACGTTCAAACTATCATAACCGACCACTTAGACACTGTCCGGACTGTATGAACCATGTAGCTCGACGTTTCTAGCACCCGGTGTGGTGTAGTAGCTGGCATACTCATCAGCTGCCACCCGAGTTTAGTCCTAAAACGATCATCTAGTCTTATGATCGCGAACCTCCTGACATTCCCACACATGAATAACCTTTCTCTACATGAGAAAATGTCATCATGGAATATCAAGACAAAAACAACAGTAGAGTCTGATTATGTTCATACTTTACCAATCATCACAAATTATGAGACATTCCTCCCTTAGAATTCTCTTACTTAATCAAATTCAACCAATTTGAACCAAGTACACACTATCACATTCATAAGAATAAAAATGGTAAGGGGATGACCGAATGGTGTAACGTTGAGGAGAAAACTGATTATCAAGGAAAACTTTAGTAAATGACCGAATGTTTTTGGAGTAAAGGAGTTCTCTTCAATAGACCGAGTGTCAGTACAAGACCGAGCACTTTTCCAAATGAAATATTACAAACTGAGTACTTGAAAGATTAAGTGCTAGTATAAGACCGAGCACTATAATGACCAAAGACTAGTCTATGACCGAGCATTTCAAGACCGAGTACTTGATGTAAGACCGAGTACTTTAAATCATAGAAATACTAATTAATGACTAAGCATCTCATAAGACCGAGCATTAGATCTATGACTGAGTGCTTCACATGACCGAACATTATTTGGATGAATGATAATAATATGAAACCAAATGTTTCATAAGTTAAGTGCCAATCTAAGACCGAGCACTTGTATGACCGAATGTTTGGTTTATGACCGAACGTTTTGAAACATACAATATATATTAAAACCGAGAGTGAATAACTCCCTTGACTTATTAAAAAGGACTATATTATGCAAACTAAGTATCCATCAATATAGGTATTACAAGACCGAACGTTTTAGGGGAGGACCGAACAGTCCTAATGACCTTCAGTCACAGATTCCAGAATTTCTCTAAGTTGAATACATTTACACTAAGTATAGAACCAAGATGAAACATTTCATACAATAGCATACAATATTTCAACATATCATTAAAATCCTCAAACATACCCACATTAAATCATGCATCCATACAAGCAAAGTAATCATAATTAAATCTTATAAGCTTCCCTTACCTCTAATTCCAGCTAAACTTCTAAGGTTCTTGACGGCAGCTACTTCTATAGTTTTCAAGGTCCAAAGTTTGATTACAAGATAACGGGTTCAGAGAAATAGCTTAACATCCACATGCAAGCTCAAAGTGTGCGTGCATGCAAGAATACGAAGGAGCTTCAAGAGTCAGAAACACTTACCAGTTCATAACGGAAATCTGATCGTTGCAAATTGAAGCTCTTGACACCGGGAGTATTTAATATGAAAGGAAGTATATGATCGAAGTATGAGAAGTGGTTGGAATTCTAAAGAGAAGGTTTGAAGGTTTAGAGAGAAGGAGGAGAAAAATGTTGTTTCTAGAAACTGATTTTGAGGAAGAAGAAAGGTTGCATGCAGAAAGTGGTGCCAGTTTCAAAATCTCACTTTAAATATGGCCACCCAAATGGACGCTCGGTCCACTCCCTGCCTGCCACATGGCGTCCACTATCTGGAAATTCTTATTCCCTCTGCTGCCACACGTTCACCAAGGGCGGTGAATTAAATGGGCTGACAGATTTTGTCTCCCACTAACATGGGGAATTTGGAAGGGTGTGACAAATGTACTCCACTAAAGTGGAACATTAAATGGGGCGTGACATTCCCCCCAACAAATAAAAATTTTCGTCCTCGAAAATGAGGACTTACCCGAGAATAGGTGAGGATAAGATTCCTTCATGACTTCATCCGTCTCCCAAGTGGCGTCACCCGTTCGGTACTCCCATATGACTTTGATAAACGTTGTAGCTTTACTGTACGGTCATTTGGTCATAAATTTTCAACTCTGACCAGTTGCAGTTCGATCGAACAGTCTTCTTTGAGTTGAACGTCGTCGGCTTCGAGCATGTTAGACCGATCGGTTACGTACTTCCTGAGTTGAGAGACGTGAAAAACCGGGTGACGGTTGGATAGTTGAGGTGGTAAGGCTAGCTCGTAAGCGACCGGTCCTATGCGCCTTAAGATCTGATATGGATCGAGGAATCTGGGAGATAGCTTCTTTGGCCGAACGACTCTTCCAACACCAGTCGTTCGGTTTAATCTGAGAAAGACATGTTCTGCTTCAGCGAACTCCAGGGGCTTCCTTCTTTTGTCGGCATAAGACTTTTGTCAGCTCTGAGATGCCTTCAATCTTTCTTGAATTAGTTCACCTTCTCGGTCGTCTGTTGAATGATTCTGGTCCAGTGAGTACTTCTTCCCCTTCTTGAAACCAGCAGAGTGGCGTTCGACATTTCTTCCCATAAAGAGCTTCATAAGGTGCCATTCCAATGCTAGAATGAAAGCTATTGTTGTACGTGAATTCGACTAAAGGTAGGACTTCATCCCAAACTCCTAAGTGGTCTAGGACGCTTGTTCTCAATAGGTCCTCAAGAGTTTGGATGGTTCTTTCTGATTGGCCGTCTGTTTGAGGGTGGTAGGCTGAGCTCATCTGCAGCTTGCTTCCCATTTCTTGCTAGAGTGCTTGCCAAAACTGAGAAGTGAATCTGGGGTCTCGGTCTGCCACTATACCGGACGGTACCCTATGTAACCGAACGATCTCCTTGATGTACAACTGAGCCAGCTTTGTCATAGACATCTTTAAGTTGATGGCAAGGAAGTGGGCACTCTTTGTAAGCCGATCAACTATAACCCAAATAACATCATGGTTTCTGACCGTTCGGGGCAAGTAGGTCACGAAATCCATGGTTATGCTATCTCACTTCTACTCGGGTATTTCCAGGGGCTGTAGCTGACCGCTCGGTTTCTGATACTCTGCCGAGCGACATCATTCTTCATTCCCGGCCACCAGAATGATTTCTTGAGGTCTTGATACATTTTAGTCATACCTGGGTGTATGCTAAAACGACTTTGGTGTCCTTCCTCAAGAATCAGCCTCTTCAATTCTCCATTGTTTGGAACACATGTCCTTCCTCTGTATCTCAAGAGAGCATCCGTCCCTGTATTGAAATTTTTCTCTTGCTGCGAACCGATCGGTCCTCACATCTTTTGCAGATCTTCATCGGTCTTTTGCTCTCTTTTAATACGCTCAATTAAATCACTTGAGAACCACATACTGCAGCACTTAATACCATTCGGTTCCATCTCACATTGAAGTCCCAAGTCCCGAAAGCTCTCCACTAAGTTCAACTCTCGGGCCATCATGGTTGCCATATGAATTGTCTTCCTACTTAATGCATCAGCCACCACATTAGCTTTTCCTGGATGGTATTGAAGTTCAAATTCATAGTCCTTTAAGAATTCCATCCACCTTCTTTGCCTCATGTTCATCTCCTTTTGATCGAACAACTACTTAAGGCTTTTATGGTCGCTGAACACCTGAAACCTAGCACCATAAAGGTAGTGTCTCCATATCTTCAGTGCAAAGACCATTGCTGCTAGCTCTAGGTCGTGTGTTGGATAATTTTTTTCATTCACCTTCAGTTGCTGAGAGGCATAAGCCACTACCTTTCCTTCTAGCATCAACACACAACCTAACCCTTGATAGGAGGCATCACAAAAGACCTCAAACGGTCTGCTGACGTCAGGAATTACTAACACTGGAGCGCTCGTCAACTTCTATTTCAATTCCTGGAGATTGAGCTCACACCGATCGGTCCAGACGAACGGTTGGTCCTTCTTGGTCAGTTGAGTTAACGGCGTCGCTATCTTGGAAAACCCATCAATGAACCACCTATAGTAGCCGACCAACCCAACAAAGCTCCTCACGTCCGTGACTGAACGGGGTGTCTCCCATTGAAGTACCGCTCGGACTTTGGCCGGGTCCACTGCAATCCCTCTAGCCGAGATCACATGCCACAGGAATTGTACTTCCTCCATCCAAAATTCACACTTGGATAGTTTTGCATAAACCTGCTTCTCTCTCAGCACACCAAGCACTATCCTCAAGTGTTCTTCATGCTCCTCTCGGCTCTTGGAGTATATCAGAATATCATCAATGAATACGACCACAAACTTGTCCAGGAAGGGTCTAAAGATTCGGTTCATATAGTCCATGAATATGGCTAAAGCATTAGTAACACCGAACGACATTACTACATACTCATAATGATCGTACCGAGACCGAAAGGCTGTCTTCTGGACGTCACCCTCCTTAACTAATATTTGATGATATCCTGATCTTAAGTCAATCTTAGAAAAGATTGTTGCCCCATTAAGCTGATCCAATAAGTCATCTATTCTCTGCAGTGGGTACTTATTCTTGATGGTCAGCTTGTTCAATTGCATGTAGTCAATACATAGTCAAGAACTACAATCCTTCTTCTTGACCAACAACACTGGAGCTCCCCAAGGTGAGGTACTTGGCCGAATGAATTTCTTCTCAAGTAGCTCCTCAATTTGTTTCTTCAATTCAACTAGTTCTGCTGGAGCCATCCGGTAGGGTGCTATTGATATTTGTCCTGCACCTGACACCAAATCTATAGAGAATTCCACTTCTCTCGGTGGGGGTAAGCCTGACACCTCTTTTGGAAAGACGTCCGAGAATTCATCAATGACCGAACGGTTCCAAGCCGAACGGTTTCCTTCACTCACGTCCATGTGTGTCAGTATGAGGAAACACATAGCGCCTTCAATAAGGTCCTCTCAGACTTGACCGAGTGTTAGGGTTAGCTTATCTTCTTCTCTCGGGAAAATCAACTTCTTCTTCCCGCAATCGATAAGGATGTGATTGGAGGTTAACCAATCCATCCCTAGAATTACCTCTAAGTCTTGAAGAGGTAAGCATATGAGGTTCACCTTAAATTTGTACCCTTCTACCTCAATGGGGCATTTAACGCACACGATAGATGTCCTAACCTTGCCAGCTGCTGGGGTTGACACCACCAAATCAAGCTGCATCTCTCTCTTGGCCAAACCCAGCCTATCAATACATGCCTTCGAGATGAAGGAATGTGTTGCCCCCGAATCAAACAATACACAACAGGGCATGCAATATAACAAGCAAGTGCTGGTGATGAGCTTACCTGCGTTGGACGCTTCAACTCCCGTGATAGCATACACTCGCCCTGCTGCTTGTGCTCGGCCACCTCCTTGTTGAAACCTTCCAGCGTTTGGTGGCATTGAGAACGCTCGGTTACCCAAGTTGCAGTCTCTCTCCCAATGCCCACCGAACGCAGAATCTAGCATTTCCTTGCTTGGGGCATTCATTCTTAAAGTGAGGTCCTCCACATATGTAATAGGTTACTGACCCCTGTTGGCCGATCGGTCTGGCATAGTTAATAGGCCGAACGATCAAATTAGAGGGACCCGAGGATGTCATGGGTCGAGAGTAAGGAGTCGCCCTGGGACAGAGGTTGCTTCTAGAGAACACAGGTCCTTTGGAGCTTTGTTGTTGTTGCTTCTTACGCTGCTCGGCATCCATCAGATTCTTCTCTAGTACCTTAGCCCTCTCCACTAAGGCAAGAAATTTCTGAATACAATGACTGGCAATGACTAGTTTCAGATCTTCTCTTAAACCATTTTCAAATTTTCGACATTGCCATTCTTCATCCATCCTCATGGTGTAAAAACTCATTAGGTGTTTAAACCTATTGGCATACTCGGACACCGTCATTCCTCCTTGTACCAACTGAAGGAATTCTACCTCTTTGGCGAACTGAACGCTATTTGGGAAATATTCTTCATAAAACTTCTTGAATATTTCCCATGTAATAGGGGTATGCTTGTCCTCCAGCAGCATCTTCGTACTACCCCACCAGTGTCTGGCCTCACCCGTCAGTAGGTATTCGGTAAATGTCAGTCGGTTCTCATCTCCACACCTCTTAGCATGATAAATTCTCTCCATATCTCGAAGCCAGTGGTCGGCCTCATCTGCGCTGCACTTCCCGTCAAATTTGGTCGGACAGTGCTGGAGAAAGCTCTCCAAACTCCACTCGGTCTAGGTGTTTGAAGAAGAATCGAACGGTCTGCCCGACTACATCCCGCTCGTCATCAACTCCACCATTTGCCTTTGTGTTGCTTCGGTCGAGACCCTAGTGGCCTCCAAATGTTGCAGAGCAATCGAATTTTGTTATGCTAGGGTGGCATTCTACTGAGTCAGATTGGCATTTTGCTGCTGAAGTGCTGTTAGGACCGACTCCAACAGGTTGTTGTTATTGCCTGATGAATCCTGATCGACAGGCTGTGGGGGAGGTCTTGGAGCCATCTTCTATTTCCAACAGAAAGAAAGATCCATTAGTTTATATGAGGTTAGAGTACATTCTAACCGAACGGTAGAGTACACAGCATAAACATGGTACACTAATAACCTACGGGCATTCTAAGGATGAAACTGCTATGATACCACTAATGTAACATCCCAATAAATATATAACAAAAGCTATAATTTATTCTAGGTGTTAACATAAATAATAAAGGAGAACAATGATGAATAAGCTCTTAGATGGATAAGAAATATGAAATATCATATTGAATTAAAACTGTACAGTAACAAGAGCTTAATATAATTTACAGGCTAAGACCGAATGGTCATAACATCAGTCCAAGACCGAACGGTTTCACAGGAAATAAACTACCTAACTCTACTGACCATACGGTCCTATACTATCCTCAGGCACGCTATCTTCGAGCTGAGCGGTCTGTAAAACATCCTCCAACGAGTCTTCAATAACGCCTTCTGTTCACATCCAATGGATGATCATCGTAGTGAAGAGAACAAACCGAACGGCCAAATACCGAACGACAATGTAGACAAAGACAAAAGAGATAAGGGTAAGCTCATGTAAATTTAATTAATCCAACTCACATACATTTTAACATCAAAACAATATGATCAACACAATCTCAACCATGGAATCATCATACAAGTATATTAACTAAAAATCGAACGTTCAAACTATCATAACCGACCACTTAGACACTGTCCGGACTGTATGAACCATGTAGCTCGACGTTTCTAGCACCCGGTGTGGTGTAGTAGCCGGCATACTCATTAGCTACCACCCGAGGTTAGTCCTAAAACGATCATCTGGTCTTATGATCGTGGACCTCCTGCCATTCCCACACATGAATAATCTTTCTCTACATGAGAAAGTGTCATCACGAAATATCAGGAACAAAATGACAGTAGAGTCTGACCATGTTCATACTTTACAAATCATCACCAATTATGAGACATTCCTCCCTTGGAATTCTCTTACTTAATCAAATTCAACCAATTTGAAGCAAGTATACACTATCACATTCATAAGAATAAAAATGGTAAGGGGATGACCGAATGGTCTAACTAAGGAGAAAACTGATTATCAAGGAAAACTTTAGTAAATGACCGAATGTTTTTGGAGTAAAGGAGTTCTCTTCAATAGACCGAGTGTCAATACAAGAGCAAGCACTTTTCCAAATGAAATATTACAAACCGAGTAATTGAAAATTAAGTGCTAGTATAAGACCGAGCATTATAATGTCTAAAGACTAGTCTATGACCGAGCATTTCAAGACCGAGTACTTGATGTAAGACCGAGTACTTTAAATCATAGAAATACTAATTTATGATTGAGCATCTCATAAGACCGAGCATTAGATCTATGACTGAGTGCTTCACATGACCGAACGTTATTTGGATGAATGATAATAATATGAAACCGAATGTTTCATAAGTTAAGTGCCAATCTAAGACCGAGCACTTGTATGACCGAACGCTTGGTTTATGACCGAACGTTTTGAAACATACAATATATATTAAAACCGAGAGGGAACGACCCCCTTGACTTATTAAAAAGGACTATATTATGCAAACTAGGTATCCATCAATATAGGTATTACAAGACCGAACGTTTTAGGGGAGGACCGAACGATTTAGGGGAGAACCGAACGGTCCTAATGACCTTCAGTCTCAGATTCCAGAATTTCTCTAAGTTGAATATATTTACACTAAGTACATAACCAAGATCAAACATATCATACAGTAGCATACAATATTTCAACATATCATTAAAATCATCAAACATACCCACATTAAATCATTCATCCATACAAGCAAAGTAATCATAATTAAATCTTATAAGCTTCCCTTACCTCTAATTCCAATTAAACTTCTAAGGTTCTTGACGGCAGCTACTTCTATAGTTTTCAAGGTCCAAAGTCTGATTACAAGATAACGGGTTCAGAGAAATAACTTAACATCCACATGCAAGCTCAAAGTGTGCGTGCATGCAAGAATACGAAGGAGCTTCAAGAGTCAGAAACACTTACCAATTCAGAACGAAAATTTGATCGGTGCAAATTGAAGCTCTTGACATCGGGAGTATTTAATCTGAAAGGAAGTATATGATCGAGGTATGAGAAGTGGTTAGAATTCTAAAGAGAAGGTTTGAAGGTTTAGAGAGAAGGAGGAGGAAAATGTTGTTTCTGGAACTGAGTTTAAGGTAGAAGAAAGGTTCAATGCAGAAAGTGGTGCGAGTTTCAAAATCTCACTTTAAATATGGCCACCCAAATGGACGCTCGGTCCACTCCCTGCCTGCCACATGGCTTCCACTATCTGGAAATTCTTATTCCCTCTGCTGTCACACGTTCACCGAGAGCGAGGAATTAAATGGGCTGACAAATTTTGTCTCCCACTAACATGGAGAATTTGGAAGGGTGTGACAAGTGTACTCCACTAAAGTGGAAGATTAAATGGGGCGTGACACTAAGTAGTTGTAGAAAATAATTTTACATGATAGGAAACAATTTAAAAGTCATAGTTAAAAAAAAATAATTAAGTTAATGATTACAAACTTTGAAAGGAACATTGCTTTAAAATTATGAAATAGGTCTTACAAATAAGTTAAATATAAGTTAAATAGTATCATTGTTTGTTGTTTGTCATTTCTATTTTGTTTTTAATTGGAATGAGTGTGTAGTGTTTTTGTCTTCTTTCTATTCCTTTGTATAGTCAACCTACACTAGTCATTATCATTTGCAGAAATATATGTTCACTAAAATTGTTTAACTTCCATATTTTTTACAATAATGTTATTTGTTATTAAAATAACTCTTTTAAATAAGCATACAACATCTTCTTCAAATTTTCTTATGAATAAATTCTCTTGAAAATTTTATAACTTATCGAAATCAAAAGTCTCACTGACCCCATTTTTTAAGTATATTTTATTCTATTCGAATATCGATGTTTTATCTTACAAATATTTCCAAAGAAATTTAATTACGCCTTTGAAAGGCAAACGTTATTTTTAATAAATTAAACATGCATAAAGCTTTATGATCTTACATATGGATAATATTGTTTTTTAGTAGTTGTATTTTCACTCAAACAGTTTTCTGGATTCTTTATTTGCAATCAATATGACACGAACATATCTTGGATTTTTAAATTAATCAGAGTGAACGAACAATTATTTTTGTGAAATGAAAAAAAAGGAGTATATTTTTTATGGAATAGAATTAATTGATATTCTTAATCTTATTTATAGTTTTATTTTGATAATACATAATGCATTTAATAATATATAAATCATCCAAGTGTTAAGTAGTGTGTTTTCTTTTTCGAAATAATGTTTCTCATTAGATATTAGACATTTTAAAGAATTAAAATCAAAATATCAACATCGAACTTCAAAATCATTAAGAAGACTGTTGAAAGATTTAATATGTATATTCTATAAATACTTGTAGTATATGTAGCATGTAAGAAAGATTAAAACTAATAATTACTCACCTAAATTTTTGAGGTCAACACGCTCCAAAATAAATGTACTCGTTGTGAATTTGACAAATGGTTTTGGAAACAATTATCAAAATTTTAATATATAATATCACTGGTGCAATAAAAATAGTGCATAAATTAATATAAATATAATTGTAAAGAAAAATTCAAAATTGCCCTTGATTCTTTAATTTTTCAACTCATTAATAATTAAATCAAAACTATTAAAAAATTTCATTAATAAAAAGAAAATATATGATAAATAAATTACACTTACAAATTGACTATAGGAAAATATAATACTCAAAATTTCATTTAATGTTTTTAAAAAGAATTTTATATAAAAATATAATTTTTTAAAACATAATTTTCATACAAGAATATAAGAATTTCCCAAAAAAGAATTTACATACAAAAATATAAGAACACTTAAATTAAGTTAGTGAGTGTAACAACTAAAAAAAAACAAGTATGAAACTCTTATTTTAGTGTCAAATAGAGCAACAGAGAGTTATCTCTCTTTATTATAAAAAATGAAATAGAATAAGTGAGATGAAACTAAACAATAAATTTATATTTTACTTTTTTTTAATTAAAATATAATATATGAAAAATAAGTAGATAGAATCAGTTTTATACTTTATAGAGTTAGAAAAAAAAAATGAACAAGTGAGGAAAAAAATATATAAAAAAAATCTTAATTGTTTTCCCTACATAATTCACCTGTTTTTAAGATATTTAATTTTAGATTTTAATATTCATTACAATTAAACGAGGTAGATTATAAAATAAATTGAAAATCCTTCCCCATTCTCTGCTGTTCCTCCTGTAATCCTGTCAACTTACTTGAACAACTTTATTCTCAATATCTCTTTCTCTTATTAATTTTTTTTTTCAGTTTCTTTTATAGCTTTTACTTTTATTTTATTTTTCACATATTTTATACAATATCTTTGTGCATTATCAAAACAAATATTTTTAAACATTTAATTAATAAAAAAATTAATTATAAATCACGTGGAATATATATTGAAGATAAAATGTGTAAAACACATCATTTGCTCCCACCTCATACGGAATCGTATTTCCAGACCATAGGAGGTCTTAGTTTTGTACTTTTGTAGGCAATTACACGATGAAAACGTCATGGATGACGCGGCATGTCTCTATAATGGGGACCTTCATTTCCTTTTAAATCTATGTTTCATTTTATAATCTAACATGTAAAACTGTTAGTAAGATTGTAAGTGCCAAGGATAGTGCGTGAAAAATGGTGTTATATAAATGAAAAGTGGTGAGAATAAGAAGGAAGATATGAACTGAGACAGAGAAGGTGGAAGTGACTGAAACAAGGTCAGAAAAAAATGACGAGATCAGCGACTGGAACTGGCAAACTACTGCCATTTATAGGAATGATGGTGGCTATGCTGGGTCAAAGTGGCAGCATGGTGGTGATCAAAGTTGCTATTAAGGATATCAATGAATATGTGATGGTTGTCTACACTTTTGCACTCTCTGCAATCTTGGTTCTTCCCTTTGCCGTGTTTCTCCACAGGTTCTCTTTTTACTTACATGGAAAAAAGCATACGTGTTTCCACCGTCTTGTTTCAAAGTTTAAAACAAATATATTATATAATTCTCACCCATCTTCCTTATCTTTACCCTTTTCGTTCAGGAGGTCACAAAGTCCTCCTATCAATTTCGTTGCACTTTGCAGATTCTTTTTGCTTGCTTCCTTTGGGTTAGTATTATTACTTTTTCTAACTACTTCCATATGTACTTCTATTTGCAGTTGCCTTTTGATTACACTATTTTTGTTTTTCCTCATTTTTTCTATGAATTGGGATGCTTTGCTTGTCATTTACATGCCATTATTTTTGTTAGATTCTGATATTGTATTTTATACCGTGCAGGAGTTTAGGAACTATACAGGCTTATGTTGGCATAGATCTGAGCTCGCCTGCACTTTTATCAGCTATTCTTAACCTCATGCCAGCTTTCACTTTTATACTTGCTCTCATCTTCAAGTAATTCTCTGACTTGGTACTACTCAAATTCTAAACATTAGAACCTTTAGGTGCTTGTTTCTTCAACCTTTGACCAAACCAGGAAAATGTTTTTCTTCCCTAAGTCCGTTAATTTCCTTTTAATAATATAAAAAAGTAGATTTCAACTGAACTGAATTTTATAATAAAGTGAGAATTTATCCTTATTTAAATATACTATAATTTAGTTACAGTTTTAGTCACTGAAATTCTTAACTCATTCTTTATGTTAAGAACTAAACATCAAAAACTGTTTATACACGATATAACATCTTAGGACCAACCATGATTACTAAAATAAAGTCTGATATGAAATAGAATTTGGATTTAGATGTAACCCAATTCAGCAAGAGCTATTTTTTGTTTCCTTTTATATAATAGTTTTACTATGTATTTAGTCTGTGATATTTTATCAGATATATCTTTCACTCAATGAAACCACCTTTCAAGAAACAGAGAGTATGGAACAACCCTTTCTTAACATGTGATAAACTTGTAATTGCAGTATTTTAAACTAGTATTATCTAAATTGAATGGTTTAGGATGGAGCAAGTACAATGGAGGACTTCTAGCAGCCAAGCTAAAGTGTTAGGAACAATAGTATCAATTGCAGGAGCATTTGTTGTGATACTGTACAAGGGTCCAATCATCTATAGGTCACATTCGAACAACTTTACTGACGAAACGGTTCAATTTTCGTCAGAACTAAATTGGATCTTTGGAGGGATAATGTGTGTTCTCGATGCACTCTTTACTTCCTTGTGGTACATATATCAGGTTGCTTTTCTCTTTCAATCAAACACTAAATGTCTTGATTCATTCTTTTATTCTAAGTTATTTTATCAGACCAGTTGATTTATTTATAATTCTGTCTCTTTTGGTGCTAATTTTTCAGGCTTCAGTAGGAGACACGTACCCTACTATGGATGTCTCGGTGATTGTATTCTTCCAATTCTTGTTTTCAATGCTGCAGTGTGGAGCATATGCCTTCTTTGCTGTGAAGGATTTATCCGAATGGAAACTCAAGGCGGATATAGGGTTGATCGGAATTCTATATCAGGTACACTGTTTCATTAGACAGCTGCAAAATGAAAACCAACCACAGTTGAAAATGCGTTTATATTTGTGCTTTTTTTATTTTAATTTATACACATGATCAATTGATGATAAAAACTATGGTTGGTCTGACAAGTATTTTTAAAAGTCAAGTAATTTATCAGAAATTATAAACTCTGTACCAACTTTCCATGTGGTGGATGTGGCAATGAAAAAATTTTATAAAAAAATTGAAGCCACGTTTAGAATGTTATGTACACACATTTTGGTGGTTGTGGTTGCTCATTGGATGGTGATTGTGACAGACAATAATTGCAACACTGCTGCGCTACCTCCTCGTCATGTGGTGCATAGTTAAAGCGGGCCCTTTGTTTTGTGCTTTGTTCCAACCTGTGGCTATCATTTTCACAGTTTGGATGGGTGCAATCTTTCTTGGAGACGATTTCAGTCTCGGAAGGTAAAATTTGAATAGCAGAGATTAGAGAATCAGTTTGCAAGATTTATATGCATGTGATATGAATCTGTTTGCTGATAAAATTTTGTGATTAATGTTTTTTGCAGTTTGGTTGGTGCGGCTATAATCGTGATCGGATTTTATGCTGTTCAGTGGGGAAAATCGAAAGAGGAGTACGAGATTGCGAAAGGCGTTGAGCACTTGGACACGGAATCACTGAGCCATAGTGTTCCTTTGTTGCCAGATAGGAACACGTAGTTCGAATTAATCTGTGCCGTTCAGAAGGGTGTGATTTGTTTTATACTTGGATAATGACGTTTCCCAATTTTACACAATTCTTCAATCGCAAACCACTCTTGAAATTATTTGTAAATTATTTTATTGTAAAATTCAAGCAATTTTATGCATATATATATATATATATATATATATATATATGTGTGTGTGTGTGTGTGTTTTAATTTATTATTAAAATCATAGTATTCATCTTCAACTACTCTGAGTAATATGGGACCAAGATGAAATGGAAAATATGGCATGTGAAAAATATGAATTTTCTATCGCTCTATTGTTATTTTCTTTTGTGTAAGAAAAATATGACTTAATTAGAAATTAAGAGAGTGAATCTAAGGAATTGTTTTTTTAAAAAAAAAAATCATGGGGAAAAAAAATAGATTGAAAAATATTTATAAACAAAACTATAGCAAGAACACCTATAGCAGACGCAATTTTCTTTTGGATAATCTTGAAGAATGATTTTTCAGTGAGATGATTCTCCAAGAAAACCTTTCTCAAGAAAATCACTAGTTTTTTTATTCAAAAATATTAAACATACTTCAAAAGAAAAGAATGGAATGCCTTTGTTTCTAAAGAAATTTAATAACACTTTATAGTCACTGTCGTCAATAATCAATTATTTGTATTATTATGAGAAATAAACTTTAATTAACATGATAGTCAATTATCATATAAAATAGTTAACTATTTGTGAAACGAGTAAAACCCAAGTTTTATTTAACTTAAACTAATGGATTAATGAACATAGCATAATCCATTTTTATATCTACAAAAATAGAAAATCAAATTTTAATGCAGATTTATTCAAAATAGATTTGGTAGGATTTTATATTTACTCTTTGAGATAATGAAAACCCTGTCATCATTAAAATACAATCGTAATCATTATAAATGTCAATATGTTTGCAAAAATTCTGAAAAGTCTCTTTTCTTGTTAAACAACAATAAGAACATTATAAGAACACAAGTTATGTCGGATGAGAGCTGGCCAGTACTGGATCAACTCGAAAAATATTTCTGATTAATTATGAAATCAAATAGAAAATTTTTATTATTAGAAACAATATATAAATACATCAAAACGAAAATTAATAAATACTCATAAAAAAGTACAATTTATAATTTATTTAGCATCTTTGTCAGGATCCACATATTCACTTAATCTTATCCCGTTCTTTTTTATTTTATGAATTAAATAGATAAAATTTACATAAATAGAAAGAAAGAATAATCGACGGAAGCCTTTTTTTTTGGGGGGAATATTTAAGTTTTTGGAGTTATTTAAAAAAAAATATACAAATGGATAAGTATGAAATAAATATAAATATAGATACATCATATTCCAACAACCAAATGTTTTAAAATATGACTATATAAAAGATGACGTTGTAGAAAGCAACTTTAGCTACATTTATAGTTAAAACCTACTTATTTCTATAAATTTAATTAAAAAACTGGAGAAGAAAAGCTTCAAAATTTTGTACCCTGGCGGAGACAAGCTGAATAAAAATATAATGAATGAAATTAAAAATAAATAAAATATCCGTCAAAATGTTTGATTGAAAAAATTAATGCTAAAATAAATAATATGATGAATTTCATTATCTTCTAATAAATTAGTTATATATTATTTTCATCTTTTATTGTCCTTTCAACTATACAAAGTCCATTCCTATCCAATTATATCCAAAATAAATGTCATCTTGTTTTTAGTTTCCACCCTGCCAACTTGCAAGTCATCAATCAACAATTTTATGCTTTTTCCTCACAATATATCTATATACTTCTTTTACTAAAAATAAATTATTCCTTTTAATACCCAACTTTTTTAAAATGTTCTTTATTATTATATTTATTCATAGAGAAAGGAATAATACATTCCATATCGTTTTATTATATCGCAGCCTTTAAAACTCAGTTGAATAATAAAAATAATTATAATTAATTTATAAATTAAATAATAATTCTCTCTAAGGTCTGGTGTGTGTGTTTGTGTGTGTCTGTGTGTGTATCTGTGTGTTTGTGTGTGTTCTTTTCCTTTGTTGTTCGTGCTCTATATTGTCTTCATTGTCCGAAATCACTCGCTCCCATCGCATTGAAACCATTCCCAACATCACAAACATGGCCTCACCATATACCCTCACCACAAGAATAAGAATAGAGAGACTCATGAAACACAAATAATCACCTGGCAAGGAAACATATACCCAAAAATAAACTCATTCTCCTTAACAACAGATACCACACTTACCCACTTCATCTCACCATAGTCTTTCACCTACATCAAACAAACATGTCGGGGTCAAATTGCAAATCTCATGCCATTTTGTTCAAAGTTTGTCCTCTCGAGAAAATCACCACAATTCATCTTTTTGGAGTAATCATCAACTATTTCCCCCCCAATCCCCAATTTCTATTTGAACCATTGATAGCCGTTGGGGCACACCTCTTGGCTGTTACCACACTAGTTGCACTCCATCATTCTATCTAAACCTGCAAGGAGGAAATGATGCAAGTCAGGAACCTTCACACCTTTGATCACAAACCCAAACCTACAGATTGATATTCTGCATCGCAAGTCCTATGCAGATACATCATCATCCCAACAAACCGAAAACCAAATTTGCTTAAGCTCTTCTGATCCCTCCGTTCCCTGTCAACGTCGACAGCCCATATTCACCCACCAACCACCAAAAACCCCATGAGATGAACCAGATAATGAACTAAGCCTCATGCCTCTGTTCACCTTCCATCACCAACGAAGGAACCGAATCCTTGAGCAAGAAATGCATACGCAACAGAAACCAAAAACCCATATTTAGTCTCCATTCATCTGGAATTGGTTTGACGCCAAGAGAAGGGGAATTTACCTTAGGGCTCTGGGATTTCAGAAAAGGGAATGGCGATAACATCTCTGTTTGGTCGCGGTGGGAGCAATGTGTTGAGATTGTTGATAACACAATATCTATATCACGCTGGTTTTTGATTATGACAACACATTTTTAATAACACATGTATTGTAATGTGTTACATGTTTCAATCTTTATATTTTAACTGATATCTTGATGAACATGTTTGTGTGAAATCTGATATATGAATGCATATTCACTATTCTGATATATGTGACATCTGTTGTGATTGCATTACATATGTTTTGGAAAAGGAAAACCACATGCAATTTTATGAACTTACATTATGTGGCATAACTGCAAGCTGTAAGTCAATTTCATTATGGGGGAAGTCGAATTAAGCTCGTGACTATGCACAAATTTTCAAATACAATGCTATGTGAGATTTTGTATTGAAAAAATTTCAAAATGATCTGTTGTGTCGAAGTCAACTATGTCTGCACACATTCAACTCTATTAGTTGTTTGATTTGAAATTCTATTGTGCTCATGAACAGTAGCGACTATATTTTTAAAAGTTAGTTGAGCATTGAATGAAAGTCAAGTGTAATGAATCTGGAATTAATTTGTTTGACTGGACTGCTACTAATTTGACTTATCTGTTATAACTGTCAGGGACACTCGACTGTATTAGTAGTGTATTCGACTACAGGAGCGTCTGATTTATAGAAATCTATAAATAGACGAGACCTGAGTTGTTTCAGAGAACTTTTGGAAATCTAACATTTTCATATTTTGTTTCAGATTGTTTCTCTGTTATTTAGAGCTCCAAGAACTCATAAAGAAGATGGTTGTGATCTTTCTTTGAAGAGTTTCTGAAGGAGATTGATATTGCGCTTACTGCTTGATCAAAATCTGCACAATTGAGGTGTTCTCTGGTTGATCAAGATTCGTGTTTGCATTCCGTGGTGATTGCTGTTGTACCTGTTGTGACTACAGGGGTTGGACTCGTGGAGTCGGTACACTTTGAGGATTGTTCAAAGTGGGTTGGAGATTGTAGGAGAGGGGATATCTTGCTACAAGTCTTGTTGTGTGGTTTGCCTATATTTTGGTTAGAGGGTTAGAGAGGTGTTTTATATTTTTGACGTGGAGGTCTCTATAAAATCCTTGTTGTAAAAACCTTGACCATTATAGTGCATTTGCTTCCTGGTATTGGAAGGACACTGGATGTAGACATTGAGGCCGAACCAGTATAAAACTTGCGTTTGAATTCTCTATCCCTACTCTTTTACATTCAATCGACTTTACATTTCATGTAGTCAACTTTGATTTACCGCTGCAATTAAATTTCTATTACTTGCGATTTAAGAAAGTTTGTAAAGTTTTGTGCTTTGTGTAAAAGATTGCGAAAAGACTCTGATTTTGAAAACTCACTAATTCACCCCCCTCTTGGTGTTAAAGACTCTGTTTTTCTTTGAATCGACTATATACCTGGGAATGGCTTCTGCTTCTCACACTAGAAGGATATGTGAATCTAGATTTGAATTAATTTCAGCTGCTTGCAATAAAAAATCAAATTCTATTACTAATGGGTTTTCTGAATCGCTTGAAATAGGAAACTTGCAAGACAAGGCATCTTATGATGGGAAATTTGATTCTGGCTCGCAAAGAGTAAATTTGCTTGCTGACAAATTCACAAGATTTTTAAGCAAAAAGGATAAACAGAAAGATCAAGGTGGCATCAAGAAGATCAGGAATGGAGAAGAACTGACAATGATGGCAAAGTCCAGAATAATCAAAGCTGATCTAAAACAAGAGACAAAAAGTTCCACATGGTATCTGGATAGTGGTTGCTCAAGACACATGACATGGGACCTTGTTAACTATTAAACCCCTGGCAAATGTACCAAATCGTATCAAGTAATAATAATCGGTAATCCCAATATCGTTCTTCCCAGAGGACTCTTAAGGCCTTATCTTTCGTGTAAACAAATCGTTTAAGACTTGAGTAAAAGAAAATAATTTGAATGGTTTGAATGCAAAATAGAAATAAACATGCAAATGCAAGAATTCAATTGACTAAGAGAAACTATGAATGAATGAGGTTGTTGGGGTTTACAATTTCATCTTATCTACCCTCATATATCTACTATTCTTATTTACTTTGCTTATTTATCATATTGCCATGCAAACTTTCTTGGTCTACCCTTAACCCAATCCCTTGGTGAAAAGAGCCTATTACTAATTACCGGCTTGCTATCCCTAGCCTCCCCTAGTAACTAATAATGCATAATGAGCGGAAGCAAAATACAATTGATCGTCCTACCCCTATCCCTAGGCGGTATTAACATAATCAAGGAATTCTCCCCAGTTCATGACATTACTGTACGTCCCCGTATCAATAAAGACAAACAACATCTATCGAATGAGTTAAACGGTAAAAGCATTAAGCAAAGGTAAAAAACCCAACAATTGATAAATCAAGCATATGCAAGCATATAAAGTAAACAAGAATTTCAATATATGAGAGTTTCAAAAGATTACATTGTTCCCCAACTACTGAGGGTTTAGTTCACCATAATCATGGTGAAACTAGATGAACTAAATGGAAGAATGGAAAAGCAAACCCTAGAATTGATAAAGTGGAGCCTAAGCATCCAAGAATCAAGTGAATAAATTGGTTTCAAAGGATCTGTTGAGTGGTTTGCCTAAATTTTGCTAAACATCTGAAAGATTATGTGATGCATGTCAAAAAGGAAAGCAAACTAGACAGTCATTGAAAAGCAAAAGAGAAATGTTGACTTCAAGACCTCTACAACTACTGCACATGGATCTGTTCGGGCCTTCAAGAATAAAGAGTCTTGGTGGAAATTCTTATGGACTAGTCATTGTTGATGACTAATCACGGTATACATGGACATATTTTATTGCTGCTAAGAATGACATGGTTAAAGTATTCAAAAGATTTGTTGCTGTTATTTAGAATGAAATGGACCTTAGGATCAAATCCATCAAAAGTGACCATGGAGGAGAATTTCAAAATAAAGATTTTGATGATTATCTATTTGAAATGGGGATTTCACATAACGTTTTTGCACCCAGAACTCCACAGCAAAATGGAGTAGTTGAAAGGAAGAACATAGCTCTTGAAGAGCTTGTAAGAACTATGTTGAATGAGAGAAATATGCCAAAATACTTCTGGGCGGACGTTGTTAGCATTGCTTGTTATGTGCTGAACATAACTATAATAAGATCAATATTAAAGATAACTCCCTATGAGCTGCTGAAGGGAAGGAAACCAAACATCTCACATCTGAGAGTTTTTGGAAGCAAATGCTTTGTGCTAAACAATGGTAAAGAGAATCTAGGCAAATTTGATTCCAAGGCCAACGAAGTTATCTTCATAGGATATTCTCTAACTAGCAAAGCTTATCGGGTGTATAAGAAAAGGACTATGAATGTTGAGGAATCTGTACATGTAGCCTATGATGAATATATTCAGGCTTCTGACATATCTGAACACATCAAGAGATTCACTAAAGAAGAGAATTCAGCTGGAGAGGAAGAAGAACCTAAAGAGACAACTGACAGGAAAAACTATGAAGAATTAATTGTCTCTTCTAGATCAGAATCGACTAAAGAATGGAAAGTGCTAAAGAACGTGTCCACCGACAACATTATTAGAGAAATTTCATGAAGAGTTTCTACTAGAAGACAACTAAATCAGTTCTGTATGAATGTTGCTTATGTATCCAAGATTGAGCCTAAAAGAATAGAAGAAGTGTTGGGAGATGAAAATTGGATGATGGCTATGCAGGAAGAATTAATCAGTTCAGAATAAATAATGTACGAGAGCTGGTACCTAGAACAAATGAATTACAAGTAATAGGTACAAAGTGGGTCTTTAGAAACAAAATGGATGACTCGGGAGAAATCATAAAGAATAAGGCTAGACTAGTTGCAAAAAGCTACTGCCAGGAAGAGGGAATCGACTATGATGAGACCTATGCACCTGTGGCCAAATTAGAGGTTATAAGAATTCTCCTTGCAATTGCCTCTTAATGAAGTTCAAGCTGTATCAGATGGATGTCAAAAGTGCCTTCCTAAATGGATACATCAAGGAAGAAGTGTACGTGGAACAACTACTCGGGTTTGAAGATTTTGAGCATCCAGATCATGTATTCAAACTCAAAAAAGCTCTGTATGGACTGAAGCAGGCACCAAGGTCCTGGTATGAGTGCCTAAGTGAATTCCTTATGAAAAAAGGATTCTCAAGGGGTAAAGTTGATTCAACTTTGTTTATCAAAAGTTTGAATAAAGATAAATTGTATGTACAAATTTATGTTGATAATATCATTTTTGGATCAACTAATTCAACACTTTGCAAAGAATTTTCTAAGACAATGCAGGATGAATTTGAAATATCCATGATGGGTGAGCTAACATACTTCCTTGGCTTTCAAGTAAAATAAGCCAAAAATGGAATCTTTGTTCATCAATCAAAGTATTGCAATGATCTACTAAGGAAATTCAAGATGCTAGACTGCAAGGAAGCGACCACTCCTATGGCAACCAACTGTTACTTAGATCTTGATAAGACTAGGAAGAGTGTTGATCAAAAAATGTATCGAGGTATGATTGGTTCATTATTATATCTAACAGCTAGTAGACCCGACATTATGCACAATGTATGTCTTTGTGCTAGGTTCCAATCTTCTCCTAAAGAATCACACTTAACCGCTGTTAAAAGGATTTTAAAATACCTAAAAGGAACCAAAAGTCTTGGACTATGGTATCCAAATGGTACAAACATTTTTTTGGAAGGTTACAGTGATTCTGATTTTGGAGGTTGTAAACTAAACAGAAAGAGCACCAGTAGCACATGTCATCTACTTGGATCTGCATTGATCTCTTGGCATTCAAAGAAGCAAGCTTGTGTGGCATTATCCACTACAGAAGCTGAGTACATAGCAGTAGGAAGTTGTTGTGCACAATCTATTTGGATTAAGAGTCAATTAGAAGATTATGGTATTTCACTAGAAAATATTCCTCTGAAATGTGACAGTACTAGTGCTATAAATTTGACAAAGAATCTTGTTTTACATTAAAAAACTAAGAACATTGAAATAAGGCATCACTTCATTCGAGATCACATTCTCAAAGGTGAAATCAAGATTGAATATGTAGACACCTTACATCAATGGGCTGACATATTTACAAAACCTCTCAACAAGGAAATATGTTTTACTATTCGGAATGAACTCGTGATTTTAAATGATAGTAGTATAAAATGAATCTTGAAATCGACTTTGTATTGAGTGAAGTTGACTATGCATGTTTAAACTGTTACATTACTCTTCATATTCACTTCTTATTGGATTGATTTTCTTGCATAACTAAATTGCTTGATCTGCAAGAGATCTCTGAAAGGTTTTGCAGGAAACATTGCTTGGAAATCACTACTGGAATCATAGCTCACTAAGAAGCAATGGAATCGACTGAGATAATAATTCAATCAACTTGATCTTAACAGGATTATAAATTCCATCACTAGAATTCGGTTATTGTGTTGATTGATTATCTTATTCTACTTATCTTCAATATATCTCTGATTCTAATTGTGTGATTCATATATGAGAATATATTGTGAGATTGTTGATGATTGTATCTATGCATGATGAATTTGCTTGAAATCATATACATGATATAATTCTGTTTTATATTGGATGTATGCTCTGATTGTTACTGTACTGTATTGTGCATCTGAACTTGATTGAGAAAAATATGCATAATGATAGGGGGAGCACTACACACTTACACATATTTTTTCACATGCCTATACTTCAGGGGGAGTTATGTTTTTCGTGTGAATATATATGATAGGGGGAGCATCACTGCATGTTTTCAAACTGCTTATATTTCTTATTAATGCATCTCTGTTTGGTTTATCAGCATATCATATCTAGAAGCATACCTTTTTTGTTAATGCACAAAGGGGGAGAAGTACTATGAAAAGCTATATGAGTATTGTGAAATGTTATCTGCTTGATATATTCTTGATTGATTGTGTTACATTCAGAGTATTTGAATTATAATTTGATTGTTATATCATGTGGTTACTCTGAATTTGGTTTGTTCTTGTGCAAACATGATTGTTTATTAATCATGGTTGTGCATCATAAAAAAAGGGGGAGATTGTTGAGATTGTTGACAACACATTATCTATATCACTTTGGTTTTTTATCATGACAACACATTTTTAATAACACATGTACTGTAATGTGTTACATGTTCCAATCTTTAATATTGAATGTTATCTTGATGAACATGTTTATGTGAAATCTGATATATGAATGCATATTCACTATTCTGATATATGTGACATCTGTTGTGATTGCATTACATATGTTTTGGAAAAGGAAAACCACATGCACTTTTATTAAC
The DNA here is from genome assembly GCA_027743565.1 of Vigna trinervia. NCBI lineage: Eukaryota > Viridiplantae > Streptophyta > Magnoliopsida > Fabales > Fabaceae > Vigna > Vigna trinervia. The sequence continues at coordinate 1,940,252 of JAJDEZ010014720.1, forward strand.
TTATATTGTGCGGCATAAGTGCAAGCTGTAAGTCGACTTCATTATGGGGGAAGTTGATTTAAGCTCGTGACTATGCACAAATTTTCAAATACAGTGCTATGTGAGATTTTGCATTGAAAAGAATTTCAGAATGAACTATTGTGTCGAAGTTGACTGTGTGCGTCACACATTCGACTATATTAGTTGTTTGATTTAAAATTCTGTTATGCTCATGAATAGTAACGACTATATTTTTAAAAGTTAGTTGAGCATTGAATGAAAGTCAACTGTAATGAATGTGGAATTAATTTGTTTGACTGGACTACTACTAATTTGACTTATCTGTTATAACTGCCAGGGACACTTGACTGTATTAGTAGCGTATTCGGCTACAGGAGCGTCTGATTTATAGAAATCTATAAATAGACGAGACCTGAGTTGTTTTAGAGAACTTTTAGAAATCTAACATTTTGATATTTTATTTTAGATTGTTTCTCTGTGATTCAGAGCTCCAAGAACTCATAAAGAAGACAGTTGTGATCGTTCTTTGAAGAATTTCTGAAGCAGATTGATACTGCGCTTACTGCTTGATCAAAATCTGCACAATTGAGGTGTTCTCTGGTTAATCAAGAATCGTGCTGCAATTCAGTGGTGATTGTTGTTGTACGTGTTGCTCTGTAGTTTGCCTATTGATAACGGTCTCAAAACCGTTATTTTCATGCATAAATTTGATATTAAATCACATCCTTTGTAGCTTAAAATGAGCTTAGAATCAAGTAAAACTCTTAAGTTGCATTGTTTTGAAGGGTTTTTGATGAAAATTGAAGATGGCAATGAACTAGGAAGGTCATAGACTCAGGAATGAAGGAGAAAAAGGAAGAAAAGAAGAGTCTGTGAACCGCTCAGCGGTAAATTCCACCGCTGAGCGTCCTAGTTTGAGGAAAAGTACTGTCTGGCGCCCAGGCGGTGACGCTGAGCGTCCAGAGCGACAAGAGGCAAACCGCTTAGCGGTCATTTTAGGCGCCTGGGCGGTGGTGTGTGTTGAGGCAAATCGCTGAGCGGCCAATTTTTGCGCATGGGCGGTTGTCTGTTTTTATATTTTGGATTTTGAGATCTTTCTGTTATCTTTTTGGCTTATATATAGCCCTAGTGCGAATCAAAATGTAATTCTTTTGGCAGAGAACAACGTCCACAATAGCTTTACACCTTTGGAGGAGATTTCTTGGATGCTTAGGCTCCACTTTATCAAATCTAGGGTTTGTTTTTTCATTCTTCCATTATATTTCATCTAGTGTCACCATGACTATGGTGAACTAAACCCTTTGTTGTTGGGGAACAATGTAATCTTTTGAAACTCTCATATATCCAAATTCTTGTTTACTTTATATGCTTGCATATGCTTGATCTATCAATTGTTGGGTTCTTTACCTGTATTTAATGCTTTTACCGTTTAACGCATTCAGTAGATGTTGTTTGTCTTTATTGATACGGGGACGTACAATAATGTCATGAACTGGGGATAATTCCTTGATTATGTTAATACCACCTAGGGATAGGGGTAGGACGATCAATTGTATTTTGCTTCCGCTTATCATGCATTATTAATTACTAGGGGAGACTAGGGATAGCAAGCCGATAATTAATAATAGGCTCTTTTCACCAAGGGATTGGGTTAAGGGTAGACCAAGAAAGTTTGCATGGCAATATGATAAATAAGCAAAGTAAATAAGAAGAGTAGATATATGAGGGTGGATAAGATGAAATTGTAAACCCCAACAACCTCAGTCATTCATAGTTTCTCTTAGTCAATTGAATTCCTGCATTTGCATGTTTACTCTTGTTTTGCATTTAACCATTCAAATTAATTTCTTTTCTCAAGTCTTAAGCGATTTGTTTACACGAAAGATGAGGCCTTAAGAGTCCTCTAGGAAGAACGATATTGGGAGTACCGATTATTATTACTTGATATGATCTGGTACACTTGCGAGGGTCCTAACAAGTTTTTGGCGCCGTTGCCGGGGAGTCTTGGTTTAACTTTTTTGAGTAGTGTAAATTGAATAATTTTGACTTGATTGTTGATATTTGTATATATATTTTATTTTTTTTATATAAATGTGCTACTAGGGTTTGTGTTTCTTGTAGATGCAACAAGAGACTGGACATACTAGAAGCAAGAAAAATACCCAACCTCTTCTTGAAGGCTTAAGTGAGACAAGGGGAAGAAGGAGAGTCAGACGCCCATCTTGGGATTTATTTCCTTCTCCTAGCAGACTATTGTCACCTTCACCAGATAGAAGAACAGAGGAGATGGCAGGACAACTTCCTCCAAGACGCACATTGGCAGATCAATCTAATGTTTTTGGTCCTTTTCACTTTAACAGCATAGCCATGCCTACGGATCAAACAACCAACATGGTGATGAATCTAGCCCTAATCACCTAGTACAAGGCAACCAGTTTCACGGCTTGTCAAATGAGAATCCATATGATCATTTGACCACATTTAGTGAAATCTGCAACACTGTGAAGATGGCAGGGGTATCAGATGAACGAGTAAAGCTTAGCTTGTTCCCATTCTCATTGGTGGGCAATGCTAAGGCGTGGCTTAATTCCTTTCCTGAAGGAACATTCGCCACATGGGAGACTGTGGCTATAAAGTTTGTCACTAAATATTTTCCACAGTCCAAAGTTACTAAAGGAAAGCTTGAAATTTCATCATTCAAGCAGGGTATGGAAGAGACTTTAGGTCAAGCATGGGAGAGATTCAAGGGCTTGCTGAGAAAGATGCCAACCCATGGCTTTGATAAGACCACCTTGGTTCTTGCATACCTTGGAGGTTTGAACACTCAGTCGAAGATGATGCTGGATGCCTCAGCTGAAGGCAATGTTAAACAAAAGACTGAAGATGAAGCCTATGACTTGATCGAAAATATGGCTGCTAATGAGCAAGAGAATTATAGTGAAAGAGGCGTACCTACACAAAGGAGAGGAGTTTTGCATTTGCCTGCAGATGACGCTATGCTGGCTCAGAACCATCTTCTGACTCAAAAGCTAGATAATTTGACAAAGATTCTCTCACAACTTCCTAAGGAGATTCGTAATGTCTCCCAAACACAGCAGCTGTGTGATTTTTGCGATGGTGACCATATCAATGGTCAATGTGCTTTACCTGAAGAGATGCAACAAGAAGCTAATTTTATGGGAAATCAGTTTCAGAATACCTATCAAGGTAATGCCAAACAAGGTTGGAAGAATCATCCAAGTATTAGTCAGGCACCGAATTTCCCATCAGGGTAAACAGGAGGTTTCAGGCAGTAGCAACCTTCACCTCTGTGGCACCAGGTCACCCATTTGACAGAGGTCGTCAGAGACCTAAATGATAGATTTGATAAATTCTTGAAGGTTTATGAGTCCAATCAAGCAGGTAATCAAGCCAGCATCATATCTTTAGAGATGCAAGTCGGGCAGTTGTCAAAAAGGGTAGACACCACTGAGAAGCACCAATTTAGGGCTAACACTGATGTTAACCCTAAAGAGGAATGTAAAGCTGTTGTTACAAGAAGTAAACGAAAAGTTGAAAGGGAAGTTGTGGAGATTGGTAGCAGTGATGAGGAAGAGGAGAAAAGAGAAGTCATTAAATTAAGCGGCAGTGAAGGTGAGGAAGAAGAGGAAGAAAAATTCAGTCACAATAGGCCATTTATAGAAAACCAAGTGATTGTGGTGCCTTCTGTAATCCAACAAATTCCTGCAAGGATGAAATATTATCTTGGAGATATGATAGATTTGGATACAGATGAAGATGAGCAAGAATTTGAAGTTCAACCTCCAAAAAGGAATTATCCGCCTAAGGTAAAAGATCCAAGTTGTTTGACACTTTCATGTATTATAAATGATTTTGATGTAGGAGGAGCCATGATAGACTCAGGATCCAGCATTAATATGATGCCCAGACGTTTTTTGAGAAAGATTGGAGGGTTGACATTAAAACCGTCTAATCTTACTGTGATGGTGGCGGATGGTTCCAGTAAAAAGCCACTAGGTATGGTGGAAGATGTGGTTGTGTGTGTGGAGCAGCTGGAGTTTTTGGCTGACTTTTTAGTTATGGGCATGGAAGATGATGAAAAGATTCCAAATATTCTGGGAAGACCTTTCATGGCTACGTCTAAAATGTTCATTAGTGCCCATGATGGAAGAATTATGATGCGAGATAAAAAGAATGTGCTCTTATATACTGGTTCTAAAGGGAAAAATATTAGAATAAAGAAAATATCCAGATTCAGAAAGTCAAGAAGAGAAGCTGCATCAGAAGAAAGCATGACAGGTACCAATTCTAACAGTTGTAATGTTTTATAGCTACCTAAAAATGAGGAGGTTGATAAAGGAGGAACAATTCACTCAGAAGATATACCACTTCCACGAGGCTCACAGGTAAAATTCAAGAAAAGGAAGTGGATTGTTGATAATATCAAAGAAGATGGCAAGGTAGAGATCAAAAAACCATATACTAAAGCCATCAGAAGAGTGGATAGAAGACAACTAATGAGTTGGGAGGATGAAGATCCCAACTGGGATGGAAAGATTTGAAGACATTTAATTGTATCCCATTTGTTGTAGAACAATTTTGATAATAGGTTTATTCTGGTTATGTAAGTTAATGGATTTTTAAACTCTTTTTGGGTAGCATCTACTGAGGGATGCTAAATTTTTATGTATCCACTGAAGGATACAGGAAGGTACACCTACTGATGGGTGTTGGTAAGATTCGCACTTACTAATGAGTGCTAAACATGTTCGGGTCAGGCTCGTAACATTAAACAAGCGCTATTGGGAGGCAACCCAGGTTTCTTTTTCGTTTGTACTTTGAATTTGTAGAATAGGTTGAACTTTTATTTTGTGTTTATGCTTGGCTTGTACACTGATTCTAATGATGGTTTGATGATTATATTGCATGACAAGTTATTCGATGATAATGATTGAATGTGGTTGACTGAGAATGTATGTGTGATGATATCCAGTTGAATGGTTCACTAACTATATGAACAGATGTATTGTGGTTTATGATTGTGATTGTGCTGCTAAGCAAGATAAATGAATGATGTGTGAGAAAGCATGTTGTATGAGGTCTTGAGCTCCAAAGTTTTCACTGATATATGTACTGTTCACAGGGAATCATGAATGATATTGCCTTAGTCTTGATAATTGATTGATTTGCATGCTTATGTTATATGATCAAGGCCATGTTTGGAAGCCTTATTTAGCCAAATTTTCACCCAAAAAGTTTAAAATTTTATACCCCTTTTGAACCCTGGCCTTAAACAGGATGAAAACACTTGATTTGAAATTATTTATCTTGAGTAGGGTTGAGAATAATCTTATGTGATGAAAAGGTTCAAGTTTGGGGTTGTGTGGGGAAAATTGAAAGGCAAAAGAAGAGCATTGAGTTCAAGTATTGAAAAGAAAAATGCATGAGTAAAGAAGAAAAAGAAAAAGTAGAAGCATGAAAAAGGAACTCAATGCAAAATTGATAAAAAGGGAAGAAGTTGGGAATAAAGGAGATGGGTGATAGAAAGAGTTTAAACTTGAACCTTTTCAATGATGAAATAGCTCTCTTAATTCAAGGATTTTGCGATCCAGAAAAACCAAATTTTCTTTATAGCCCAACCTCATTACAAGCCTTGGAAAAGTCCTTGTGATGGTATTTGCATGTAAGGATTTTGATTGTTTTAGATAAATGGCAATATTGTTCTATGTGACATGTGAATAGTAAAGAGTGGAGTGCGTCCTTAAACACTTATGTGATTGAGTGAAACACTTGCTTGGTAAGAATTGTTGAAATCCATGTTTACATCTATGCTTAGTGGATTAATCATTCATGAATAAAACATCTGTTGGAAAATATTGAAGTAGGTGAACTAGATTGGATTGAAAGCATGCTTGCATTTTGGTAGGATTCCATTGAAAATCTGAAGTGGAAAATAACTTGTCATGAAGAAAAGGATTGTGAAAAGTGTACAACTATTTGATGAAAAATTGGAAGGCCAAGTTTTGTTTTGTTTTGCTTGAGGACAAGCAAAGTTTTAAGTTTGGGGTTGTGATAACGGTCTCAAAACCGTTATTTTCATGCATAAATTTGATATTAAATCACACCCTTTGTAGCTTAAAATGAGCTTAGAATCAAGTAAAACTCTTAAGTTGTGTCACATGAGAGTCAAAAGTTGTTTCTAGAAATATTATGCTTGTTTTGCATTGTTTTGCAGGGTTCTTGATGAAAATTGAAGATGGCAATGAAGTAGGAAGGTCATAGACTCAAGAATGAAGGAGAAAAAGGAAGAAAAGAAGAGTCTATGAATCGCTCAGTGGTAAATTCCACCGCTGAGCGTCCTAGTTTGAGGAAAAGTACTGTCTGGCGCCCAGGTAGTGACGCTGAGCGTCCAGAGCGACAAGAGGCAAACCGCTCAACGGTCATTTTAGGCGCCTGGGCGGTGGCGTGTGTTGAGGCAAACCGCTGAGCGGCCTATTTTGGCGCCTAGGCGGTTGTCTGTTTTTATATTTTGGATTTTGAGATCTTTTTGTTATCTTTTTGGCTTATATATAGTCCTAGTGCGAATCCAAATGTAATTCTTTTGGCAGAGAACAACGTCCACAACAGCTTTACACCTTTGGAGGAGATTTCTTGGATGCTTAGGCTCCACTTTATCAAATCTAGGGTTTGCTTTTCCATTCTTCCATTATATTTCATCTAGTGTCACCATGACTATGGTGAACTAAACCCTTTGTTTTTGGGGAACAATGTAATCTTTTGAAACTCTCATATATCCAAATTCTTGTTTACTTTATATGCTTGCATATGCTTGATCTATCAATTGTTGGGTTCTTTACCTGTATTTAATGCTTTTACCGTTTAACGCATTCGGTAGATGTTGTTTGTCTTTATTGATACGGGGACGTACAATAATGTCATGAACTGGAGATAATTCCTTGATTATGTTAATACCACCTAGGGATAGGGGTAGGACGATCAATTGTATTTTGCTTCCGCTTATCATGCATTATTAATTACTAGGGGAGACTAGGGATAGCAAGCCGGTAATTAATAATAGGCTCTTTTCACCAAGGGATTGGGTTAAGGGTAGACCAAGAAAGTTTGCATGGAAATATGATAAATAAGCAAAGTAAATAAGAAGAGTAGATATGTGAGGGTGGATAAGATGAAATTGTAAACCCAACAACCTCATTCATTCATAGTTTCTCTTAGTCAATTGAATTCCTGCATTTGCATGTTTACTTTTGATTTGCATTTAACCATTCAAATTAATTTCTTTTCTCAAGTCTTAAGCGATTAGTTTACACGAAAGATGAGGCCTTAAGAGTCCTCTGGGAAGAACGATATTGGGATTACCGATTATTATTACTTGATACGATCTGGTACACTTGCCAGGGTCCTAACACCTTTATGTTGGTTAGAGGGTTAGAGAGGTGTTTTATATTTTTGACGTGGAGGTCTCTATAAAAGCCTTGTTGTAAAAACCTTGACCATTATAGTGCATTTGCTTCCTGGTATTGGAAGGACATTGGATGTAGGCATTGAGGTCGAACCAGTATAAAAACTTGCGTTTGAATTCTCTATCCCTACTCTTTTACATTCAGTTGACTTTACATTTCACGTAGTCAACTTTGATTTTCCGTTGCACTTAAATTTCTATTACTTGCGATTCAAGAAGTTTGTAAAGTTTTGTGCTTTATGTAAAAGATTGCGAAAAGACTCTGATTTTGAAAAGTCACCAATTCACCCCCCCCCTCCTCTTGGTGTTAAAACGAAGCCTACCTATTTTCCAACAGGAGGTAACCCATTTGGCAAGCATGCATTTGGATCTCACAGATCATCAAAAAATGGATGTGCACACGTAGCCAACTGTAGAAAGAAACCATTAGTACACAATGGTGTTTATCCCTAGCACAAGATTACTGAGTTACTAAAGGTAACTCTAACTGAAAAGAGCTTTCAAGGTAAAGGTTCATGTGAATCTCCCAAACGAGACAAATGGATATATGCATCAGTCCCTTTGAATAAACAACCCATGACAGTATCGGAAAATATGATTGTTTATTTTGAAACAAGGACAATTAAATAGTACAAAGGAGAAGTTCAGAGAAAGATAACAACAAACTAGCACTAAGAAATGTAATATAATATATCTATTTAAAGGTAGCTTTTTAAGATCTGTGGAATTATTCCATGCATATATGTTTGAGTTAAGATGTTATAGGAGATTAATTATTACGTATTTATAATGGAAAATTTTATCACCAAATGTTTGATTAGATTTCTTTTAATCTTCTCAACCAGGACATGAATTCCAAGCAAGGAATTACCTAACTATTTGGGAGTAGATTGGAATTTAGAGGCATAGAAAGTTGAGCATATATGTGACCATCTTCAATTTCTGCAAATAATTAGAAACATCATTTTGTCCTTATATATTAAAGTGATAAGTTTAAAATATACTTCATATAAAACCCTTAAAATAAAAAAGATGAAAATATAAAAGAAAGAACTTATACCAAGCACACTATTCTTTAAGAATTATGATTTCTTTTATTTGATACCAAACGTTATATTACATTACTGTAAAATTTACTCACATTATTTTGATCAACTTCTTGGATCATTTCCTCAAAGCATACATTCTCAATAACAAATTCTTCACAGACTTTTTGAAGCTCATCTTAAGTGATGTATCCGCTTCCACTTCTATCAGAAAATGAAAAAGCTGCAACAAAATTATCTTCTCTGTGAACTTTGTTTGAAGCAATGTTGTAGCTATGAATTCTCTATAGTCAATTGTGCCATTGTTATCAACATCTGCCTACAATCAAAAACAATATTGGGAGATGGATTATTGATAACGGTTGAAAAACCATTTTTTTTATACTTAAATTTGATACTAAACACACCCTTTATGACTTAGAAACTATCTTGAAATCATGCATTTTGCTTAAGTTAGAGAATAAGAGAGTCAATGGTTTTCTTGGTTTTATGCTTGTTTTTCTTTGATTTGGCGGGAATAAACATGAATTGGATGAAGGAATTTGAAGTAGGAAGGAGCTGAACTCTGAAGAAGTGGAAAAAAGGCACAAAAGAAGAATCGCAGCCACCGCTCAGCACCAATTACCGCTGAGCGCTGGTCTTGATGATGAATCCAGTGGCCAACGCTTAAGTGTCAACGTTGAGGGGAAGATCAAGTGCCGCAACCACCGTTGAGCGTAAATTTACCGCTAGGCGCCAACCTCTTCAAAGAGTTCCCTACCAGACGCTTGGGCGGTGACACTGAGCATTATTCTTGAGTGTCGTGCCTATCGTTGAGCGGTAAGCTAGCACTGAGCGCCAGTCTCTTGGGCCTGGGCCAATTTTTGCTGATTTTAATGAATTATAAGTAGATTTGCACGACCTAGAGAGGGTATCTTTTGGCAGAAGGAGACGCAGAACCACTCTCTTCACCCCTTGGAGGCAGATTTTGGATGCGAAAGCTCCAATATACAAATTTTAGGGTTTTATCTTTCATTCTTTTCATTGTTTTCGTTTAGTTTCACCATGTCTATTGTGAACTAAACCTCCATTGTTTTTGGGGAAACGGTGTAATCCTTTGAAACTCTCATATATTGAATTGATTCTTAGTTTATATGCTTTACTTCATTAATTGTTAGAGCTTTTCCTCTATTCTCAATGCATGCTTTGTTTAACTCATCCAATAGCGTGATATTTAATTTTGTCGATATGGACTCATACGGGGAGATCTAGACATGGGGGAATTCTCTTGGGAGCAATATTACCTAGACAGAGGGATAGGAGGACTGATTTCCTTTAAGCTTTTGTGCGAATGTAATGCATGGTAAATTGCTAGGGAGATAAGACATTGTAAACTAGTAATTAGGAGTAGGATCCCTTCACCGAAACATCAAGTTTAGGGTAAAGTAGAAAGTGGCATTAACATTAATGAAGGAATGGAATTCGTAGATATATGAGAGTGGATAGGATAAAGTCGGAAACCCCAACAACATAATTCATCCATATCATTCACCTGCGTATTTTCTTGGTCAATTAATCAACCTTTGCACGCATGTTTATTTTCGTTCTTGCATTATAAACACCAAATTTTCGTTCTCAAGTCTTAAATAATCAACAAATCACATGAATGTCTAGGCCAATGAGTTTCTAGGGAAAACGATACTCGGTCTTACCGTTTATATTACTTGATATGATTCGGTACACTTGCCGGAGTAGTAACATCTTTTTGGCGCCATTGCCAGGGACTCCTGGTTTAACTATTCTTTTCGTGTGATTATTGATTAACTTTGACTTGATTTTTTTATTTTTGTTTTTGTTTGTTCTAATAAATGTTTTCCAGGGTTTTGTGCCTAATGTTTACAGGATGCAATTTGGACAAGAATTTAACTATATAGGCACTTAATTCTACCAAGATAATTTCAACCACTGGTGGAAACCTCACTCAAGCATGGATCAAAGCCAATTTGGGCAAGCTGTCGAACAATTTGAGAGTTTACAACAACAACAATTGCAGCAACAACACTCTCTATCAATGGCAAAGTTAGAGGATGCCTTTCAACAATCTATGCAAAATGCCATCTCCACTCAGAAAAGCATTGAAGCAACATCCAAAAGGATTGAGATGAAGATTGGTCGTATAATTGAGAAGTTGGAAGATTATGGGGTTAATACTGAAGCTAACCCTAGGGAGGAGTGTCAAGCCACTTTCACTGGAAGTGACAAGGTTATTGATGAGGAAAAGATAAAGAGAGATGAGGAAAAAATATAGGAAAAAGAAAGAGGAAGGTTGAGTGAGAAAGTGTGTGAAAATAAAGAAGTGGTTGAGAGAAAAGAAAAAAAGAGAAAGTGTCTGAAAATAAAGAAGAAAGTAAGAGAAAAGAAAAAGAGAAAATTGAGAGAGAAGAAAAGTAAGAAAATGAGGAAGAGAGGAAAAAAGAAAAGATCATATGAAAAACCCCTTCCTCATCCAAAGAAGTATCATAGGAAGGAAAAGGAGTTTGAGCACTTTATGGAAATCTTCAAGAAATTGGAGATTAAAGTTCTTATGATTGAGATATGGAAACAGGTGCTTAGTTTTATCAAATTTCTGAAGAAATTCAGCAGAAAGAAGAAGAAGAAAAAGAAAAAAAAAATATCAAGCAAGGAGAATACCAACACTTACTGATGGGAGTTTGAGCTCTATTGGGTCAAGCTAATGATGTTAAAGAAGCGCTTGCTGGGAGGCAACCCAGTTTCTGATTTTTTTTAAAATTAATTATTTGTGTGGTTTGGATTTGATTTTTCTTTGTGTGTTTGAGTTTTTCTTTTAGGTGATATGCTGCTTCTGATGGCAGTGATGATAACATCTAATGATGGATGCTAGGAGGACTCAGATAACAACATTTACTAATGGATGTTGTTATTATGAGGATGACAAATGAAAGCATCTACTAATGGATGTTACGACAACATCTACTGATGGATGTTGCCATGATAAGGATGAGGAATAATAGCATCTACTGAAGGATGTTATGTGATTAAGCATCTATTAAGGGATGCTATGTGATTAGGCATCTACTGATTGATGTCATTGACATCATTTACTGATGAATGCTGATGAAGATGAGAAAGATTAGCATCTACTAATGGGTGCTAATAAGACAGATGTGCATCTATTGAAGGATACTAGAAGATTATTAGGTATGATCCTGAGACCATCAACTAGTTCCTTAACACTGGACATGTGTGCAGTGCCAGTTCGCACTCAACATTGAAGAAGGCATTGATTTTGATGATATAGAAAGCGTTCTTTGGGTGCCTGAAGGGCAATTTCACAAGAACAGTAGTGGTGCAGCTGTGCACATCAAGAGGGCTAACTTGACGCTTCTAGCACAGTATTGGATGGCATTTTCTCATGCTAACATCTAAACCTGTTCTCATGTCTTGGACATCACTGTTGTCAGGGCCATGTTCTTATATTGCTGATAACGGTTGAAAAATCGTTATTTTCATACTTAAATTTGACATTAAACACACCCTTTATGACTTAGAATTAGCTTGAAATCATGCATTTTGCTTATGTTAGATAATAAGAGAGTCAAAGTTGATTTTCTTGGTTTTATGCTTAGTTTTCCCCTAATTTTGTAGGTTTATTGAAAGATTTGAAAGAAGGGTTGAAGTATCAAGGAGTTGAAGTATCAAGGAGTTGCAGTGCAGAAAAGTCAACCAAAATGCAAAAAAGTCAACTAGTCAACCAGAAAAGTCAACAACCCTCTTTACCAACAGAAACGTTGGAGGACGCTCAACAACAATGGCAGAAACAACTCTCTCCATCAGAAATCCTTGAAGTGACATTCCAATGAGTTATGCAAAGTTCCATCTCCTATATAGAATGCATGGAAGCAAGTCGGAAAACGATGGAGATAGAATTGGGTTGCATAACTGAGCCTCTGGATGATTCTAGGATTAATACTGAAGTTAACCCTAAGGAGGAATGTCAAGTCACTATCACTAAAAGTGACGAGGTTGTTGATGAGGAAAAGATAGAGGGGGAAAAGATAGAGAGAGATGAGGAAAAGATAGAAAAGATTGAGATAGATGAGGAAAAGATAGAGGAGATAGAGACAAAAAGGTTGAGTAAGGAAGATAGAGATGAAGAGAAGGAAAAAGAAGTGGTTGAGAGAAAAGAAAAAAAAAGAGAAAATATGTGAAAATAAAGAAGCAAGTAAGAAAAAAGAAAAAGAAAAAGTTGACGGAGACGAAAAGTAAGAAAGAAGGGATGAGAGGAAGAATGAAAAGATCATATGAAAAACCCCTTCCTCATCTAAAAAAGTATCATAGGAAGGAAAATAAACTTAAGTGTTTTATGGAAATATACAAGAAATTGGAGATTAAAGTTTCTATGATTGAAACAGGTGCTTGGTTTTATTAACTTTCTGAAGAAATTCAGCAGAAAGAAGAAAAAGAAAAGAATATCAAGCAAGTGGAATATCAACACTTACTGATGGGTCTTTGAGTTTTACTAGGTCAAGCTAATGACGTTAAAAGAGCACTTGCTGGGAGGCAACCCAGTTTCTGATTTTTTTCTTTTTAATTTATTATTTGTGTAGTTTGGATTTGATTTTTCTTTATGTGTTTAAGTTTTTTTTTTTAGGTTATATGCTGCTTCTGATGGCAGTGATGATAACATCTACTGATGGATGCTAGGAGGACTCAGATAATGACATTTACTGATGGATGTTGTTATGATGAGGATGACGAAGGAAAGCATCTATTGATGGATGCTGCTACAACATTTACTGATGGATGTTGCCATAATAGCATCTATTGAGGGATGCTATGTGATTAGGGTCCTACTAATGGGTGTCATTGACAATATTTAGTGATAAATGCTGATGAAGATAAGAAAGATTAGCATCTACTAATGGGTGCTAATGAGAAAGATGTGGATCTACTGAAGGATGCTGGAGGATTATTGGGTCAGGCTCGTGATGTTAAAAAAGCGTTACTTGGGAGGCAACCCTGTTTTCTAAACCTTTCTTTTTAATTTATGCTTTATTTGCTTCTGTTTTTAGAATAGGTGTTGATGTACTTGGTTTAAAATTTATATCAGACGCAATGGGTTGATGTTAACACTCTGGCAAGTGTACTAGATCGTATCAAGTAATAATAAATGGTAAGTCCGAGTATCATTTTCCCAAGAGACTCATGGCACTAAACAGTGTGCTTTTCCTTAACCAATCAAGACTATAAGAACAATATTTTGGGGTTGTTGAATGCAAAGTGAGGAAAAATAAACATGAATGCAATTTGATCAATTGAGGCTGGACATAAAAGTGAATGAATGATGTTCATAATATGAGATGAATATGTTGTTAGGGATTAGATTTCACCTAATCAATCTCATGCATAAACAAATTCATCTTCTTCATTAATGTTAATGAAACTTTCTATTTTACTCTAAACTCAATCTCTCGGTGAAAAGAGCCTAATCACAATTACTAGTATACTATCTCTAGTCTCCCTAGTAATCATTCATGCAATATCCGCAGAAGCTTAAAGCAATTGACTTTCGTATTCCTATATCTAGGTAATGGAAGAAGATAAAACCCTAGAAAGAGAAAAGGAGAGTTGTCAATTCCCCAAATATGCTCCCAAAGGGGTGAAAAATATGTTTTTGTGCCTAAGCCATCAAAAGATTCATTGTCTAGGGTGTCCAGCTCTTTAAATAGGCCAGAAAAATAACAGAAAACGGGTTCAGGCCCAAAACAGATCATAAAAATAACAGAAAAACTCGACGAAAATGGCCCTCAGGACTACAGTACCGCTCAACGGTAGGTGCGGCATTCAGAATGGCGCCCATTGGTATCGCTGATAACGGTTGAAAAATCGTTATTTTCATACTTAATTTTGATATCAAATGCACGCTTGTTGACTTAGAAACTTGCTTGGAATCATGATTTTTCTTTAGTTTTGTGAATAAAAGAGTTCAAGACATGTTTTATGATTTTATCATTAAATTCCCTTGATTTTGTAGGTTTTTAGAATGAATTGAAAGAAAGGTTGAAGTATCAAAGGGTTACAGTGCAGAAAAGTCAAATAGAATGCAGAAAAGTCAACCAGTCAACCAGAAAAGTCAACCAGTCAACCAGAAAAGTCAACCAGTCAACCAGAAAAGTCAACTAGTTGACCAGATATTGACTAGAGCGTTGAGCGGCAGTTTTGGGCGCTGAGCGGCAGTTTTGGGCGTTGAGCGCCAGTTGGCAAACCGCTGAGCGCCGTTTTTGAGCGCTGAGCTCTGGGGACGCAACCTTGGACCTGTTTTCTTATTTTTATGATCTGTTTGGGCTTGGACTTGTTTTGTGTTATTTTTATGCCCAATTTAAAGGCCAGAACGTCTTAGGGTTGATATCTTTTGATGGTTTAGACACAGAAACACACTTTTCACCCCTTTGGGGGTAGATTTGGAGATGGTGACAACTCTCCTTTTCTCCTTTTTAGGGTTTCTATCTCTTTCATTCCATTATTCACCTAGTTTCTCCATGACGATGGAGAACTAACCTTATTTGTTGTTGGGGAAAGATGTAACCTCTAAACTCTCTTATATTGAAATTCTTGTTTTATTATCAATTGTTGGGTTCTTTATCTATGCTCTATGCTATTATCATTTAACTCATTTGATAAATAGATGTTTGCCTTTGTCGATACGGGGACGTACGGGGAAGTCATGAACTGATAGGGAATTCCTTGATTAAGCAATACCACCTAGGGATAGGGGGGTAGGACGATCAATTGTATTTTGCTTCTGTGGTACATGCACTGCTAATTACTAGGGGAGATTAGGGATAGTAAGCCAGTAATTAGTAGTAGGCTCTTTTCGTCGAGGGATCGGGTTTAGGGTAGACTAAGAAAGTTTGCATGTCAATTAGATAATAAAGCGAATGTAATAAGAAAAGTAGATATATGAAAGTGACTGGGTGAAATCTGAACCTTAACAACAAATCCATCTCATATTATCAACATCATCCATCTACTTTTGTGTTTAACCTCAATTGATCAAATTGCATTCATGTTTATTTTTCCGCATTTTACATTCAAAAACTCCAAAATATTATTTTTATAGTCTTGATTGGTTAAGCAAAAGCACAACAGTTTAGAGCCGTGAGTATATTGGGAAAACGATACTTGAACGTACCATTTATTGTTACTTGATACGATCTGGTACACTTGCGAGGGGTTTAACAAATTTTTGGCGTCGTTGCCGGGGACTCGTGGTAGAACTATTCTATGTGTGTGATTCTTAACTGATTAGACTTTTTATCTTTTTTATCTTTCTGTTTTTATTTTTCTATCTTTATTTAAAAAAAAACAAAAATAAAAAAATTTCTTTTTCTATTTTTATCTTTCTGTTTTGTTTTAAAAAAAAAACGAAAATAAAATAAAATAATATCTTCTCCTCATTCTTCTCCTTATCTTTCCATCTTTCTATCTTTCTTTCTATCTATCTTTATGTTTTTATCTTTCTGTTTTTATTTTTCTGTTTAAAAAAAATGAAAATTAAAATAAAATAATATCTGTTACTGTCTTTATTTTTTGGGCTAATTATGTGCTCTAGTACAGTGTTCTTAAGTGTGTGCAGAAAAAAAAATTTGTATTAGGAGCACAATATCATCAGGAGGCAGATAAGGAAGGAGAATTGGTTCACCAACACCCTGATGTGAAAAGTGACAAACCCAAACCTAGCATACTAGTGAAATTCAAGAATTGGTTATGGGTTGCCAAGATTATCAAAACAAACAAAGCGCTTGAGATTGAGGATCCTTAAACTTGGTGACAAGAAAATTGTTGGTGTAATGAAGGAAGGAAGAACACCAACATAAAATATCAACACCTACTGATGGGTGTTTGGGCTTTACCGGGTCAAGCTAATGACGTTAAAAAGAGCGCTTGCTGGGAGGCAACCCAGTTTCTAACCTAGTTTCTGAATTTTTTATTTTATTTGATTTTATTTTATTTTTATTTTTTTTAGGTTAAATGCTGCTTCTAATGGTAGTGAAGATTTTTGTCTACTAATGGATGCCAATGAAGATAAGAAAGATTAGCATCTACTGATGGATGTTATATGGTTAGACAGCTACTGATGGATGTCACTGCCAGCATTTACTGTTGAATGCTACTGGGATAGCATCTACTGAGGGATGCTAGAAGATTTAGGTATCTACTGAAGGATACCAGGAAAGTACACCTACCGATGGGTGATGGTAAGGTTTGCACCTACTGATGGGTGCTAGAAAGATTTTGGGTCAGGCTCGTGAAATTAAACAAGCGCTACCTAGGAGGCAACCCAATTGATTGATTTGTTTGCTTTGCATGTTCTAATACTGTTCTAGTTGCATTTAAGGCTTAATTGTTACATATGAGAGTCAAGTGATTGGGAATTGCATAAAAATCAAGTTTTGAAAGTTGAATTTTAAGGAGAAAGAGTTGAAACGGTTTTAAACAAAGAAAAAAAAAGAGAGGGGTGTAAACAACGCCCACCGCCGGGCGGTGAACTCACCGCTGGGCGGTGGCGTCGCTGAGAGGTTTATGCGTTTAAAAAGAGGGCTTTGTTTCTTGGCCCATTATTTGATTTTTCTACCCCTTAGGGCTCGCCCATGCACTCTCTTTTAGATCCCTAAACTCTCTTTCACTTTCAAACACTCTTCCAAAGTTTTCCCATGACTTCTCCTATCACCTTCACTTTTGAAAACCCAATTTTTATCAAACTTAGTTCAACATCCAAGTTTGGGGTGTTGTGAGAGCACAACTATTTGGGGTTGATTCCTCCACATTAATTAGAATAAATTTTGTATTTTACTAACGCTTAATGAGATTTCTTGGGGTTTTGTGAATTGTACTTGATGTAGGGATTGTCTCCTCATCAGGAAAGAGGATCAAGATTGTGGGGAACAAGAGGAAGGAATCAGAGTTGGATTAGCTGAAGCTCTATTATGGAGGAAGATGTTGAGGATGACGATTTTGAAAAAGGAGATGAGATAGCATTTACTAATGGATGCTATCTACACTAGAATAGGATTTTTCTATCTTTTGTATTTTGAACTTATTTGCTTTTGTTTAGTAGTGTAGGGATGATGAACTTGGTTGGACACTTTATCTGATGCAGTGGTTTGATATTGATATTTTTGCATGATGGGTATTGCTTGATGATGCTTTGATATTGATGATGTTGAGAATGTGCACAATATGCTGATATACAGGTGCTGGTTCACAAGCTGTGTGAACAGATGCATTGTGATTTTGTGATTGTGATTATGAGGCTAAGCAGGGTATTTGATTGAATGATTGGAATAAGCTTATGTGAGGTTTTTGAGCTCCAAAGTTCTTATTGATATATTTGCTATCTACTGGAAGCATGAATGATCTTTGCTTGAATTTCTGTGATTGATTGAATTGCATGTATGTGTCATATGATCAAGGCCGTTTTTGAAAAGCCCTTTTCTAGCCAAAAATTTTGTCCCATATGAAAAAGAACATCTTATGTTCTACCCTTTTTGAACCTAAGCCTTAAACAGGATGAGAACCCTTGCTTTGGAAATCTTTGCCTTGAGTTAGGTTGAGAAATATTTTTGGGGTATTGTTAAAGGTTCAAGTTTGGGGTTGTTGGGAGAATTGAAAAAGAAAAGAAAAGTTAGGCATTGAGCTTATGAGTTGAAAAGAAAATGCATGAGAAAAGATGAAAAAGATAGAAAAAGAAAAAGCATGAAAAGAAAAGCTCAATGTGAAGAAAAGGGAAAGTTGGGAATGAGTGAGATTGGTAAAAAGAGAGTTTGTGCTTAAACTATGAATGTTTAGATAACTTTCTTAACTCAAGGATTTTGTGATCTAGAAAAACGAATTTTCCTTGTTAGCCCAACCACATTATAAGCCTTGAAAAAGTCCTTGTGATGACATGTGTATGTGATGATGTTTGATTATGAAAAATGAAAGGCAATTTTGTTCTATGTGACATGTGGATAGTAGGGGAGAGGAGTGACCTTTATACAGCTTTGAATGAAACACTTTTGAGTGCTTGAGTGAAACACTTGGTGAGGAAGAATTCCATGAGTCTATGATTACATCTATGCTTAGCTTATTAATCATTCATGTGAATAGCATCTGTTGGAATATTATGTTATTGTGTGAACACCATGATGGGTAATTTCAATCAAAGCATGTGCACATCTTGACTAAATTCTATTGATAAGCTGATTTGAAATGATTACTTATCTTGAAAGAAAGAGCTTATGAATGTGATTGAACCATTGTGATGATTTGTGGAAGACTAAGTTTTATCTTGTTTGCTTGAGGACAAGCAAAGTTTCAAGTTTGGGGTTGTGATAACGGTTGAAAAACCGTTATTTTCATACTTAATTTTGATATCAAATGCATCCTTGTTGACTTAGAAACTTGCTTGGAATCATGATTTTTCTTTAGTTTTGTGAATAAAAGAGTTGAGGACATGTTTTATGATTTTATCATTAAATTCCCTTGATTTTGTAGATTTTTGGAATAAATTGAAAGAAAGGTTGAAGTATCAAAGGGTTACAGTGCAGAAAAGTCAAATAGAATGCAGAAAAGTCAACCAATCAACCAGAAAAGTCAACCAGTCAACTAGAAAAGTCAACCAGAAAAGTCAACCAATCAACCAGAAAAGTCAACCAGTCAACTAGAAAAGTCAACTAGAAAAGTCAACCAATTGACCAGAATGTTGACCAGAGTGCTAAGTGGCAGTTTTTGGCACTGAGCGCCAGTTGGCAAAATGAGCCATTTTTGAGCGCTGAGCGCTGGGGACGCGGCCTTGGACCTGTTTTCTGTTATTTTTATGATCTGTTTGGGCTCGGACTTGTTTTCTGTTATTTTTATGCCCTATTTAAAGGCCAGAACGTCATAAGGTTGATATTTTTTGATGATTTAGACACAGAAACACACTTTTCACCCCTTTGGGGGTAGATTTGGAGATGGTGACAACTCTCCTTTTCTCCTTTTTAGGGTTTCTATCTCTTTCATTCCATTATTCACCTAGTTTCTCCATGACGATGGAGAACTAACCTTATTTGTTGCTGGGGAAAGATGTAACGTCTAAACTCTCTTATATTGAAATTCTTATTTTATTCATATGCTTGCATATGATGTTATTATCAATTGTTGGGTTTTTTATCTATGCTCTATGCTATTAACATTTAACTCATTTGATAAATAGATGTTTGCCTTTATCGATACGGGGACGTACGGGGAAGTCATGAACTGATAGGGAATTCCTTGATTAAGCAATACCACCTAGGGATAGGGGGTACGATGATCAATTGTATTTTGCTTCTGTGGTACATGCACTGCTAATTACTAGGGGAGACTAGGGATAGTAAGGCAGTAATTAGTAGTAGGCTCTTTTCACTGAGGGATCGGGTTTAGGGTAGACTAAGAAAGTTTGCATGTCAATTAGATAATAAAGCAAATTTAATAAGAAAAGTAGATATATGAGAGTGATGGGGTGAAATCTGAACCTTAACAACAAATCCATCTCATATTATCAACATCATCCATCTACTTTTGTGTTTAACCTGAATTGATCAAATTGCATTCATGTTTATTTTTCCGCATTTTACATTCAAAAACTCCAAAATATTATTTTTATAGTCTTGATTGGTTAAGCAAAAGCACAACAGTTTAGTGCCGTGAGTCTCTTGGGAAAACGATACTTGGACTTACCATTTATTATTACTTGATACGATCCGGTACACTTGCCAGGGGTTTAACAGTTGCCCAAGCAAAAAATAGTGAAAAACTGGTCTAGATACTGACGCTCAGTGCTAGTGTGGCGCTCAGCACTAGCCTGGCCCTTAGCGCCACCTGCGATACTGAAACTACACTCTGGTTGACTTTTCAGCATTCTGGTTGACTGATTGACTTTCCTGGTTGATTGGTTGACTTTTCTAGTTGACTGGTTGACTTTTCTGCATTCTAGTT
Organism: Vigna trinervia; assembly: GCA_027743565.1. NCBI lineage: Eukaryota > Viridiplantae > Streptophyta > Magnoliopsida > Fabales > Fabaceae > Vigna > Vigna trinervia. Next base: position 1,960,778 of record JAJDEZ010014720.1, read on the forward strand.
GACTTTTCTGCACTGCAACCCCTTGATAACCCTTCTTTCAAATCATTCCAAAAACCTAAAAAATCAAGGGAATTTAGTAATAAAATCATCAAGTAAATCCTCAACTCTCTTATTCACAAAACTAAAGCAAAATCATGAGTCAAAGCAAGTTTCTAAGTCATTAAGGGTGTTTTTGATATCAAAATTAAGTTTAAAAATAACGGTTTTTGAACTGTTATCAGTTGATGATGATTTGATGAGTGTGCTTGATGATGCTTTTATATTGATTAATGTTTAGATGATATATGAGATGCTATATATAGGTGGTGGTTCACAATATGTGTGAACAGATGCATGATGATATGATTGTGATTATGATACTTAGCTGGATGTGCATCTATGTATTGGAACTTGAAATTAGCATATGTGAGGTTGAGAACTCCAGAGTTTTTGCTGAATGATTTGCTATTACTTTGAAAGCATGAATGACTTTGCCCAGGTTTCTATGATTAAATCACTTGCTTTCATGTGTCATATGATCAAGGCCATTTTTGATTTAGCCCTTTCTTAGCCAATGCAAAAACGTTTCTTCCCAATTAAAAAATAGCACAATATGTTCTACCCTTTTTGAACCTAAACCTTAAACAATATGTGAAAACCCTTTTGAAAATCTTTATCTTGAGTTAAGTTGAGAATTATTGTGTGGTATTAATAAAGGTTCAAGTTTGGGGTTGTTGCGAAAGTTGAAAAAGAAAAGATAAGCATTGAGCTAATGTGTAATCATGAAAAAGATAGAATAAAAGAAAGATAAGCTAAATGCAAGGGGAAAGTTGGGAATGAGTGAGATTGGTTGTTTAAAGAGAGTTTGTACTTGAATGATAAATTTTCAAATAACTCTCTTAACTCAAGGATTTTGTGATCTAGAAAAACCAATGTTCTTCTTAGCCCAACCACGTTACAAGCCATTAAAAGTCTTTGTGATGATAACTTGCTTGTGAGTATGATTGATTGTGGTTAAATGAAAAGCAAATTTAATTTGTGACATTGTGATAGTAGAGAGAATGAGTCACCTCAATATACACTTGTGTGCTTGAGTGAATCACTTTCCCTAGTGAGGAGTAGTCCAGTTATACATGATTGCATCTGTGCTTGGTTAATTGGTCATTCATGATAATAACATCTGTTCGAAAGATGATTATGTGAACACCATATTGAGTTTAATGGAAGTAATGCATCTATACATCTTGACTGATATTTTTATGATGAGCTGAGAGTGATTACTTGTCTTAGAAGAAAGAGTTTTGGAAAGTGTTAATCCATTGTATTGATGGTTTGAAAACTGAGTTACATTTTGTTTTGCTTGAGAACAAGCAAAATTCTAAGTTGGGGGCTGTGATAACAGTTGAAAAACCGTTATTTTCGTACTTAAATTTGACCTTAAACACATCCTTTATGACTTAGAATTAGCTTAAAATCATGCATTTTGCTTATGTTAGAGAACAAGAGAGTCAAAGTTGGTTTTCTTGGTTTTATACTTGGTTTTCCCCTGATTTTGTAGATTTATTGAAAGATTTGAAAGAAGGCTTGAAGTATCAAGGAGTTGTAGTGCAAAAAAGTCAACCACAATGCAGAAAAGTCAACAAGTCAACCAGAAAAGTCAACTGGTCAACCAGAGTGCAATTTTGTGCCGCAGGGAGCGTCGAGCGGTGGACTCGGGACCAGTTTTTCACCGTTGAGGGCCATTCTGAGTGTCGCACCCACCGTCGGGCGGTGTACTATTAGGCATGGGCTATATATAGACCCAAACGAACCAAAAGGGGTATCTTTTGACATAAAGGACACAAAAACACTCTTCGTACTCCTTGGAGGCGGATTTTGGATGCAGAAGCTCCAATCTATTAAATCTAGGGTTTATCTTTTCATTCTTTCCATTATTTTCATCTAGTTTCACCATGATTATGGTGAACTAAACCCCTTTGTTGTTGGGGGAAACAATTTAATCCTATTGAAACTCTCATATATTGAAATTCTTGCTTTATTCAAATACTTTCTCTTATCAATTGTTAGAGTTTTTCCTCCATTATATTTGCATGCTTTGTTTAAGACATTATTCAATAGCATAATCTTTGATTCTATCTATATTGACACGTGTCGGTAGGTCTGGACATAAGGGAATTCTCTTTGTAGCAATATTACCTAGACATAGGCATAGGAGGACCGATTGCCTTAAGCTTTTGTGCTAATATTGTAATGCATGATTAATTGCTAGGGAGACTAGACATAGTAAACTAGTAATTAGGAGTAGACTATATTCACCAAGATATTGGAATTAGGGGAATTTAGAAAGTGGCACTAACATTGATAGAGAAGTAGAATTAAGTAGAATTTGCAAAGATACGAGGGTGGATTAGGATGAAATCATAAACCCCAACAACACCATTCATTCATATAATTCAACTGTCAATTGATCAATCTTTGCATGCATGTTTATTTTCTGTCTTGCATCTAAAACCCTAATTTTCGTTCAATCAAGTCATAAGAAATCAAGAATTCACACGAACGTTTAGGCCTAAGAGTCTCTAGAAAATGATACTCGGACTTACCATTTATTATTACTTGATATGATTCGGTACACTTTCCGGAGTGTTAACAACTACGTGCAGAGAGGGATGAATGTGAACATTGGCCAAGTTATTGCAAATGAGATCAAGAGTTGTTCCTCCACTACGAGCAAAAAAGCACCTTTGGGGCATCCTTCTCTCATAACACACCTATGTCAACTAGCTAGGGTAGATGTTTCTACTCCACCATTGGAGAGGCCGAGAAAGGCCATTGATGAGGCCTATTATAGGAAATACTGCGGAGGAGATGAGGTGGCTCAACCAGTGTCCTAGAGGCATCCCAGGAGGAGAGGACCACCACAAGGACATGTACCAGCTCATGAGGCAGAGCCTTTCCAGATGAGAGACATATACGTGTCTCTGGTGGAGGCTAGATTGCAGTCCATCCACAGAGGGCAGGTGGTCACAACTGAGATGATCATAAGGCTATATGACACGCCCCTTGCACACAGGTGGACCATGGACGAATTCAACAATGTGGTGGCATGGCCGCAAGATGATGCACAGGCTAGTGGAGTTGGAGCAAATGAAGCTCCAGACATGGAGGATGATGATGAGGATGCTAAATTTGAGGATGCAGAAGAAGGAGAGGAGAAGGACTCCAATGATAGCATGGGCTGAGGAGATGAGATAACATCTACTGATGGATGCTATCTACACTAGAACAGGATTTTTCTTATCTTTTGTTTTTGTAATTTGAACTTATTTGCTTATGTTATTAGTGTAGGTTTGATGTACTTGGTTGGATACTTTTATCTGATGTAGTGGTTTGACTATTGAATTTGAATGATGGGTATTGCTTGATGATGCTTGCTATTGATGATGTTAAGATTGCACTATATGCAGATATACAGGTGGAGTGTTCACAAGCTATGTGAACATATGCATGATGTTGTGATTGTGATTATGATGGTAAGCAAGGTGTTTATCTGGGATATTTGGAATATTGAGTGAGCTTATATGTGAGGTTTTGAGCTCTAGAGTTATTGTGAATGATTGCTATCTACTTGAAAGCATCAATGATTTTGCTCAGGTTTCTATGATTGACTGAATTGCATGCTTATGTCATATGATCAAGGCCATTTTTTATTATCCCTTTCCTAGCCAATGCATAAATTTCATCCCAAACAAAAGAGCACAATGTGTTCTATCCTTTTTGAACCTAAGCCTTAAACAGTATTGAAAACCCTTTTTGAAAATCTTTACCTTGAGTTAAGTTGAGAATAATTGTGTGGTATTGATAAAGGTTCAAGTTTGGGGTTGTTGGGAAAGTTGAAAAAGAATAGATGAGCACTAAGCTAATGTGTTGAGGAAAGCATGAAAAAGATAGAAAATATAAAAAAGAGATCGAAAGAAAAATCAGCTCAATGCAAAAAGGGGAAAAGTTGGAATGAGTGAGATTGGTTATTAAAGAGAGTTTGTGCTTGAATTATAAATTGTTGAATAACTCTTTAACTCAAGGATTTTGTGATCTAGAAAAACCAAATTTTTCTTGCTAGCCCAGCCTCATTATAAGCCATGAAAAAGTCCTTGTGATGGCATGTGTGTGTAAGTATGTTTGATTGTGGTAAATGAAAGGCAATTTCGTTCAATGTGACATGTGGATAGTAGAGGGAAGGAGTGACCTCTTGAAACAACTGAGAGATTGAGTGAAACACTTTATCTGGTGAGGATTAATTCCATGAATTCATGATTACATTTGTGCTTAGTTAATTGATCATTCATGAGAATAGCATCTGTTGGAGATTATGTGATTGTATGAACACCATAATGAGTTGTTGTGAATCAAAGCATGTGTGCATCTTGACTAAACTCCTTTGATGAGCTGATTTGAGTGATTACTTGTCTTGAAAGAAAGGTTTTGGAATGTGTTGAACCATTGTGATTGATTGGTGGAAGACTAAGTTTCATCATGTTTGCTTGAGGACAAGCAAATTTCTATTTTTGGGGTTGTGATAACGGTTGAAAAACCATTATTTTTATACTTAAATTTGATACTAAACACACCCTTTATGACTTAGAAACTAGCTTGAAGTTATGCATTTTGCTTAAGTTAGAGAATAAGAGAGTCAGGTGGTTTTCTTGGATTTATGCTTGGTTTTCCTTGATTTGGCATGAATAAACACGAATTGGATGAAGGAATTTGAAGTAGTAAGGAACTGAACTCAGAAGAAGTGGAAAAAAGGCATAAAAGAAGAATCGCAGCCATCGCTCAGCGCCAATTACCGCTGAGCACTGGTCTTGATGATGAATCCACTGGCCAACGCTTAAGCGTCAACGTTGAGGGGAAGATCAAGTGTCGCAGCCACCGCCAACCTCTTGAGAGACTTCATTGCCAGACGCCTGGGCGGTGAAGCTGAGCGTTATTCTTGAGTGTCGCGCTACCGCTGAGCGGTAAGCCAGCGCTGAGCGCCAGTATCTTGGGCCTTGGCCAATTTCATCTCTCTTCACCCCTTGGAGGCGGATTTTGGATGCAGAAGCTCCAATCTACAAATTTTAGGGTTTTATCTTTCATTCTTTTCATTGTTTACATTTAGTTTCATCATATCTATGGTGAACTAAACCTCCATTGTCGTTGGGGAAATGATGTAATCCTTTGAAACTCTCATATATTGAATTGATTCTTAATCTATATGCTTTACTTCATTAATTGTTAGAGTTTTTACTCTATTCTCTATGCATGCTTTGTTTAACTCATTCAATAGCGTGATCTTTGATTTTGTCGATATGGACACATACAGGGAAATGTAGACATGGGGGAAATTCTCTCGGGAGCAATATTACAAAGACATAGGGATAGGAGAACCGATTCCTTTAAGCTTTTGTGCGAATGTAATGCATGATAAATTGCTAGGGAGACAAGACATTATAAACTAGTAATTAGGAGTAGGCTCTCTTCACCAAGACATCGGGTTTAGGGTAAAGTAGAAAGTGACATTAACATTAATGAAGGAGTAGAATTCGTAGATATATGAGAGTGGATAGGATAAAGTTGGAAACCCCAACAATATAATTCATCCATATCATTCACCTGCGTATTTTCTTGGTCAATGATCAACCTTTTCATGCATGTTCATTTTCGTTCTTGCATTATAAACACCAAATTTTCGTTCTTAAGTCTTAAATAATCAAAAAATCACATGAATGTCTAGGCCAATGAGTCTCTAGGGAAAACGATACTCGGTCTTACCATTTATATTACTTGATACGATTCGGTACACTTGGCAGAGTACTAACAATTATGACAATGTGCTACTAAAAAAGATTGTTATTCACTTTTTTACTTTTTCCTACTTGCATAAGAAGGTTTCACTAAGTCATACTCAGAGCTTTCCTGTGTAACATTAATTATAATGAATGGAAGGAGAAAAAATAATCATAATGAAAATGGAGTGTGGTGTGTGGACCTCACAGAGTTTATTTGAGTAGACAACTGAACCAACCCATCTTGTGTCAGTGATCCCAACTCTCTTCAATTCTCACACTTTTCATCATAACTTGCTTTCAATTCAATTCAAAAAGTTTTTTCATTTCATCTACCATATCTTGACTAACTAAAAGCTAAACCAAAGAAACAAAACAAATACGAGATACCAACCCATCATAACAAAAACGACATCTTTCTTTCTATATATACTACCAAGCTAGCAACAAGAATAAGGGTCACAGAATCTTGAAAATCTTCATCAAATAAGAGCAAAAGTTGAACCAAGTTCAAAATTAAAAATGCCCGTGCTATAGTCACAATCTAAACTAAAAGTATAAGGCTACATGATAGAATGTGCATGAGGCTACATGACAGAATGCCTCCCCCTGCTATACTCTCACTCTAAAAAATTAAAGTCACCCATTTCACTATTGAAACATGTTTCCAATTCACTTCTGCATCTCGACACAACCTTTGCTTCTAATTGAATCTTGAACTGATTATGTATAACTTGATTCCTTGCTTCTGAGTTACACTAACCCTGATGTGGATGAGAACCACAATAAATCAAAGTATAAAAAACATAACTTGTGACAAGGGTCAAGCACATAAAATGTTTTAACTCAGCTTTATAATACGTATAAATGGGTGGTTGTCGTGGTGATGCAGTAGCCTTCAAAACAGAAATTGGGAGAAAGTGATGCAAACCAATCTCTCCCCATTACATAACTACATGAACATTCATACAATCATTTCATCAAAAACCTAGAGTGCATTTAAGATTCTCTTACAAATTTCATCAAACATGTTCGTAAAGTTTGTTTCTCTTCACATTTTAGGTACTGTTATAGGTTGGATTAATTTACAAATAGTTAATATCCACATTTTATACATTCTCACAACACTCTATACATAACATTTGCATTTCAGAATTAGAATAGAACAAAACAAGAAATAGTCTTGCATTTGTGACTCATTCAATAATATTCTTAATCACAATATGAATAAAACAAAACATACCTTAAAAGCCCTCTGAATCTTCCCTAAACGCAACATCAGTAGCATAATGAAGATCTCCTAACAATGCACCACAAGAATCCCATAAAACTTAACAAGTATTAGGCGCCCGAAAAACATAACAAGTAACAATGCACCAGGAAGAAATCCATCAACCTTGGCCTGAACAAAAAAACGTGTTAGGCATATATTAAAGAAGACCAAATTCTGACTCAACCGAAAACAAAACTAGTCTTGATATTTTCCCATATAAAGCTACATATTACCATTTACTTCTTCTATCAAATAGTGATTAAAAGTCAAATTTTGATATGATATACCTCATAGCCACCGTGAATGAGGCCCATAAATTCACTCATACAGTTGTGATAATAATATGGAGGCCGGAAAGTATGCTCAACAACCAACCATCTGGGTGGAAAATGACAAAATCAAGTAATATCCATTGTTTGTAATTAAGTAGACTTCAAGGTGCTTACAACAGAAAATGCCAGATTTGATTAAAACTAAATAGTGATATCTATAAGCTTAAGTAAGGCACACTTGATCTTTCCCTTCACTTTGGTGATTTTAAATGGATGCCACCCAGGGTCCTTTAAATATTGCATAAAAATTAATACAAAATATATATTAGGGACTTTTTCAACTTATACTGGGTGATTACCTGATTTTGCACTAAGTTGTTGCTTGGGTACCTGTTCGCTTCTCTTTAAATGTAGCTAAACACTTACATTTTCTAATCAATTTTACTCTATTAATTATGACATTTCAAAAGTTTCTAGATAAAAATTTTGCATTCGATTCAATCAAAATGGTAAAAACCAAAATCTCTGTAAATTTGGATTACCTAAGAAATAAAAAAGAAAACAACTTTCGGCAGAATTAAAGTATGGAATTATCAAACATGGAAAAATTGTCAATGACATAAGTATTGCAATTAAAGTAGGCCTATGTCAAGAATTCAATTCTTAAAGATATAAAAACATAAAAAATGACAAATCATTGATTATTCGAGGAAATGGTAATGGCTCTTACCAGTCTCCCACTTCGGTTTCCACCATCACAGCCTAGAGTGGAGATGTAATTTATGTCCATCATCATGTCACCCTCTAGTATTCAGAGAACCTTAGATAAGCAACCAAAGGTATGAGAAAACTTAACTTTTAGTATTTAAAGAATGATCATATTATTATATAACTAAAAGAAAATTTCAGTAATGAGCATAACCCTCGTCTTTATGCAGTTCATTAATCAACTCACCGAAGACCAGTCGTCTTCCTCGCCCTCTGTTAAGACTCTGGCAAGTGTACCGAATCATATCAAGTAATATAAACGGTAAGTCCGAGTATCGTTTTCCCTAGAGACTCATTGGCCTAGGTTGTCATGTGATTTGTTGATTATTTAAGACTTGAGAAACGAAATTTAGTGTTTATAATGCAAAAATGAAAATAAACATGCATGCAAAGGTTGATCAATTGACCAAAGAATATATGCAGCTGAATGATATGGATGAATTATGTTGTTGGGTTTTCCGACTTATCCTAATCCACTCTCATTCATTTACGAATTCTACTCCTTCATTAATGTTAATGCCACTTTCTAGTTTACCCTAAACCCAATGTCTTGGTGAAAAGAGCCTACTCCTAATTACTAGTTTACAATGTCTTGTCTCCGTAGCAATTTATCATGCATTACATTCGCAGAGAAGCTTAAAGGCAATCGGTCCTCCTAGTCCTATGTCTAGGTAATATTGCTCCCGAGAGAATTCCCCCATGTCTAGATTTCCCCATATGTGTCCATAACAACAAAATCAAAGATCACGCTATTGAATGAGTTAAAAAAAGCATGCATAGAGAATAGAGGAAAAACTCTAACAATTAATGAAGTAAAGCATATAGATTAAGAATCAATTCAATATATGAGAGTTTCAAAGGATTACATCGTTTGACCAACAACAATGGAGGTTTAGTTCACCATGGACATGGTGAAACTAGATGAAAACAATGAAAGATAAAACCCTAGAATTTGTAGGTTGGAGCTTCAGCATCCAAAATTCGCCTCCGAGGGGTGAAGAGAGTGTTTATGTTCCTCTTTCTGTCAAAAGATACCCTCTCTGGGTTGTGCAAATCAATATATAGTTCATTAAAATCAGCAGAAACTGGCCCAGGCCCATGAAAATGGCGCTCAGCGCTGGGTTACCGCTCAGCGGTAGGTACGACACTTAAGATGAATGCTTAGTGTTGACACCTATGCGTTTGACAGTGACTTCACTGAAGAAGCCACCGCTCAGCGGCAAAGTAGCGCTCAGCATTGGGCGCGATACTTAAATTCTCCCCTCAGCGTTGGTGCTTGACCGTTTGACAGAGATCTCCACAGCAAAACTGGCACTCAACGGTGGCTACGATTCTTCCTTTGGGCACTTCTTCATCTTCTCTTGAGTCCAGCTCCTTCCTACTTCAGCTTCCTTCATTCAATTCATGTTAATTCCTCCCAAAACAAGGAAAACCAAGTACAAAACCAGGAAAACCACCTTTGACTTTCTTATTCTCTAACTTAAGCAAAATGCATGATTTCAAGCTAGTTTCTAAGTCATAAATGGTGTATTATTATCAAATTTAAGTATAAAAATAACGGTTTTTGAACCGTTATCACCCTTCTAGCCCTATCTGTTTCTCTCATCATCGGCTATGAAGGAGTGGGCTTGTTCGCGAAGCTTTCCGACAAGTGCGATCTACTCATCCTTAGGGACAGTGTCGTAGTTAGGGTTTTCTAACTTGATTTGGGGCCTAGTGCCATCAAACCGACGATGCCGCAGAGGTATGCCTTGAGAAGCTCCAACGCTTCACTACGAACGATCTCCAAACCTCAGCCTTTTAATGGAGCACAGGGTGAGGGCTAGGGTTCGAGGGGAGGGCTAATGCGGAAGAGGCGTTTATGGTGGAGGCTAGGGTTTTAATGGAGGCTAGGTTAGGGTTCCAAAGAATGTGAGAAGAACTAAAGTTCTTCTTTGTGAGTGAGAATGAATGACCACGACTGAGAGAAAGAAAAAAACATCTCTATGAAATTAAGTGAGCGAGAGTGAGAAAATTTTCTAAGGAGTGAAACCTAAAACTTCGATTGGAATAAAAGGAAACAGAAAACTGAAACATGGAGCTTTGATATAATCTATGGCAGGTTAAGGTATGGGAAGGAAAAAGAAATTTAAACAATGTGTAAGGGTAAGGGTTTTGAACAAGAAAGAAAGGAGAGAGAGAGAGAGAGGAAAGCTCGAGGGTTTAGAATGAGAGTAAAATTGTTGTCCAGCTTCAAATTAATCAAAAATATTTTTTTAAAAAAAAATTATTTTCTGAATCGGTATATAATATCGATAGTTAACGCTTGGTTTTCATTACATACGGATAATGAGAATTACATACGGCTGTTATCCTTAGATAATTTTCCCGCCATCATGCGCCAATTTTACATACGGAATTTATATATAGATTTTCCGTATATAGAAATCCATATATAATATCCGTATGTAACACCTTCTTCAAAATCTGTATGTAATATCCGTATGTAATACTTAAATTATATACGGATTTAGATCTGTATGTAATTCTAATATTTCTTGTAGTGTTCGTTTTGGGTCAATAAGTTGAGAATTTTGAGATATTGGAGTGTTATATTGTACACAATCACTTAAAAACGAGTTGAGGATGGTTTGTAAGGGTTTGTTTAAGTTCAATTGAGTATATAACTCAATCTAGAAGGGTTAGAATTTGAGAAGGATATTTCAATTTGGTCAAATTGAATGTTGGTTCATAATTATGCAAATTTGTGCTACAAATTATGCAGACTCGTTGAGCGAGTGGAGTCGCTCAGCGAGTGGTCGTGGACGCAGACATACTATTTGATGATTCGCATGGTGAAAACTTGTGCTGAGCGAGGGGTTGAGGTCTGGGAGCACTGTGAGATTTATTCGATCAGCGAATGGGGTCGTTGAGCGAGTGAGTTGGGGGTCTGGACCATTGTCTCGGAGATTCGCCTAGCGAGTTGTGTCGCTGAACAAGAGGTTGAGGTCTGGTACCACTGGGAGTTTTATTCGATAAGCGAATTGGGGTGCTGAACGAGTGGTTTGGAGTCTAGGGTCATTGTTCGGAGGATTCACACAACGAGAAGTGTCGTTGAGCGAGGGAACCTAAGAGTCGCTTAGCGAGGGGGTTCATTGAGCGATTGTTACAGGTTATGATGTACTCTTTTATTCTTTGATCTAAATGTGGCTTTAATTGATGTTTTGTTTCATTTGGGAATGATATATGAGTATGTATGAGTTTATATGAGAATCAAAGTGAAAGCATGCAATTCAAGGTTGAGAAAAGAATTTCAAGAAGGAATTTCTTATTGTGATTTAAAAATGGAACTAGTATAAGTTGTAAGAAGCCAATATGATGGTTGTCCTGAACCTCTAATGGTCATTTGTGCTCAATTAGAGAGTGATGAGTCATGTCGTGAGAGGAGCAGGAGGTCCTAGCCTGGGGGCCTTTCTTCACGGTGGCAAAGGGCGTTTTAAGGACTAACCTTGTGTGACAGCTTTGAGTGAGTCAGTTGTTCCACCACACAAGTACAAAACTATTCGTTGCTCGACAGTTATACTAGAGGTTAAAAGGTTTAGCCAAGCCTGAGTCAATATGAGTGAAGGGCAGCAATGTGCAGTAAGTGTTGTGCTTGAATTTATATGTTAATTGTTTTCATATGCATGATTCTCTTTCAACTAGCTTACCCTTCTTGTATGTCTCTTAGTTGTTTGTTCTTTGTGTTTTATCTTTGGCAATGTTCATCTGGTGGGTGTGAGCAGAGCAAGACGACGTGTCCGTCGAACAAGCATAGGCGGAGTGGATTCTGACGTGTAAAGGTGTTAGATTTATTTTCCTTAGAATGTTTAGTCTCTTGGTGGACTTTTGATACACCAGTATTGTACATAATTTTGATATTAATGTATATTTGTATATAAAGTCAATGTTATGGTTCTCTTTGGATGACTGTAAGAATGATTTTATACTCTTTATCCAACTTGTTAACTGATCTATCATATTAACTATGTTATGACTATTATATAGTTTTATACTATATTTTAGGATGTTACAGTGACAAAACTCATGTCGTATGTATATGTATTTATTTTTTTATGATAATAAATAAATTATTATTATTATTGTTATAATTAAGAAATTAAATATAAATAACTTTTATAATTTTAATTTAAATAATTTTTTTATCTATTTTATATATAGTTTTATGACTAAAAATGTTTAAGTTTATAAGTACAGTTAAATTGAAAAAAAAAACAGTTAAAATTAAAAAAAAATTAATAAAAATAATTATTTTAATTTAGAAAATCTTTTATTTAATAGTAAATTTAGAAAACAACTGTGATCACCAAAAAGAAAAATCTCTTTTGTAAATATAGATAATAAATATATATTATCATATTAAATATTCATTCTACAAACTAATTTATATCTAATAAATTTATTATTTATAATTATATCATTCTTAAAAATAATACATACTATTATAGTCGAACACATAATTTTTTCTTTTAAATTATAATAAAAAGGAAATTTGAGCTACAAGATGAGTTTATATCTTATAGCTCCCATAATATCAATGACGTATGTTTGATAGGAGGTTGACGCAATTTTAAAAGATTAAAAAACCTAATACGAAGGTTATTTTCCTGCATTGTTTCTTCATGTTTTCTCTTTCTAAACGAATCAACATTTGTGGCGATATGTGCGCTGACCATCAAAGTTGAGTTTTGTTTCATTTAACTCAAATGTATGTTTCTACTTTACCTTGGTTGTGATTTTTGTTTGTTTTGATTAATTTCTTGCAAGAAGTACGTTTTGAAGCTCTTCGACTGGCGACGTACGGGTTATCCATTTTCCATTGCTCGTGACGACTACTCCTTCATTGTGCAATGACAGTTTCAAAAGCACATCCTCCATCTTTGTGGATCAAGGTTAGTTTGTATTGTGGCTTGTATTTGATTTTGTTTCCCATTATTTGATTGTTCCTTGCCAAATTGTTTTAGTGATTTGAAAAAAAAAAGTAATTTTTCTAACCAATATTTTGTGTTAGAATGCTTAGTTTTTATATTAGTTTTATCTTAGTTTTAATATGAATATTTAATTTTCTTAATTTTATATTAGTAGGTGTCTTTTAATTTATATTATGATATATTGGGGTTGATTATTAAATTTAATTGTTAGTTATTATTAGTTATCTAATTACTTTTAAATTTATTAGATGTGGGAGGTTTATATAATTTAAATTTATTATACGTGTAGGAAGAATTAAGTTCATTTTAGTGTAAACGAACCTTATTTCTTGTTTGAGATTTAGTACAAATAATTAAATTTTTAATTATTTGTATTAAAAATATTGAATTGTCCGATTGAACACTTCAAAAAAATTATTTTTCATAATTCGTTGTACACTGAAATTTATGCATAAATTTGATAAAATTTTAGTTAAGACCATTTTGTATTGTTCTTCGAATGTATACTTGATTATGGTCATAAGTTATCACTTTCATTTCGTGTACTTTAGAGACAAATGTGAAATACTGCCAAAATTCAATCAAACTTATGATGTTAGACTTTTTCGTATACGTGTTAGCAAATTATGAAAAATATTTTTTCCAAATACGTAGGGTCTCAAATTGTGAGAGTTCAACATTTGAGATTGATAGAGTTTGTTACGAACATAGTATGAATCAAAATTTGATGAGTGAACGTCACATCATTGAAAAGTATGAAAATGGGGTTTATGAGTTATTACAATATGCTCAATTGGGTATTCAATTTCAGTTCTAAGTTCAAAAGACATTTTCAAACATCTCAAGAACCAATAATCAAGCCATGGATGCAAATATTAAGCACAAAAATTAAATACTAACTTTGAAATTGAAAAGCATAT
>JAJDEZ010014720.1:1975184-2006175 GCA_027743565.1 Vigna trinervia
ATTAAAGCATGGAGTAGAGACAAAGAACCTTGGAGAAGGGTGTGCATTATATATAAGATTCACTTTCTTACATCTTATCTCAACAAATAAGGTTAGTTCTCCACGGTGGAGATAAGGTAGAAATTGAAACCAAAAAGAGATGCACACCCTTCTCCAAGGTTCTTTGTCTCTACTCCATGCTTTAATCATGCTTCCTCTTTTCATTTCCATCTCCAATTTGTGACACATCTTCCTCTTCAACCCAAAAGAATAAAATCACCATTGATAAAGATTGAAGCCTAAGGAGGAGAAGGAAGAGTTTCCTAGCACTCTAAACAACCTCCAAGAACCTCTTCCAATCGCTCTAGATGCAGAATGAAATGTGGGAGAGGAGAGAATCCTCAAAAACCTCACGAGAAACATCTTTAAATACCTAATTTTTACATGTTTGTGATGTCATTGGTTAAAACACGAAAGGGACTCTCTGTCAAGCCATCGCTCGATCATATTTTCCATTGCTTAACACAAGTTCTTCTGCTTTAACTAACACTCAACGCTCTTTTTCCACCGCTCAATGTTACATGTGTAGGAGATGGTGGCGCTCTGTCCTAGGTAGTTTGACAATCCTCTATAATTGAAGTATTGGGTGTGATTCCAAAGGTGTCCAATGTGTGTATTTGCTTCAAATTAATCTTTTTTTTTGTCTAAAACACGCTTCATTGAGTTATTGCTTGTTTTTCTCCCCTATAATTTCTCTCTACTCATTTATTTCACATATTTAAACAAAGATACTATGGATAAAAAAAACATAAAACAAACATAAAACAATTAAATTATAAAACAATACAAACATAATAAACTTAAAGATAAAACCACATTAAAACTAGAAAATAGTTAACTTATTATTGATAATAGACACATAAACATAGGTAAAAATAGACGATATTACTTGTAGAAAAATTTAGGCCAATGTACTCAACGAAGAGGGGGGTGAATTGGTTTTCCCCTTTAAAAAAATGTTCTTTAAAAATCTTTTTGAAATCTTTGAAGTTTTCTTGGAATGCAATCAATCAAGAATAAGAACAATGTAAAAGAGAAAGGATAGAGAGATTAACACAGTTGTTTATATTGGTTCAGCCCACTGCCTACGTCCAGTCTTCCTTCAATCAACCTTAGATGAACGGATCCACTATATTCATATAGTTCTTACAAGCAAGACATACAGAGAACAATCATCTCAAGTATACTCTCCTTTTAACTCAATATATCAACTATAGTACAAACCTAGAAAGATCACCCACTTTTTTGTCACCCCTTAGAGCAATACCAACTCTAAGTCCTAGAACTTCACCAAGTCCTTTTCCTGACCATAGCAACAGGGAAACAATCAACCTTGATTGTATAACAACACTAATCTGAAGAAGTACACCTCAATGTGGAGAAATGATCAGCTTTATGATAGCAATATGTTCTTGCAAGAATCTTTATTGATTTCTTCCAAACGTAGCAGTCTTTAATTGTTAAAGATCTCAGGATGCTTCTGCAATTAAAATCTCAACAAACAAATCAGTTATGACAAATTGACTTCATACAAATTTGAGGTAGTGAGCAATGCGCTTATTTATAGATTTCTCAACATTGACACATTTTAATCGATTAGCCAATTAATGTAATCGGTTAAGCATTTTCCTCAGCTTTAACACTTTTACATTTACACAGGATTTAACATCTTAAATGTGCATGCAATCGATTAAACATATCATATAAGCCACAATAATTAAAATATGACTGTTATTGACAGTTATGGCTATACAAGAAAAAGGTTTTCATATAAAATGCATTTTAACCAATTAGGAAAATAATGTAATCGGTTAAGTACCATACTTAAGCAATTTTGAAAACTTTTTTTTCATTCAAAACACCTCAATGACCTCAACAAACATGTATTGGCATAGCAACGTGTTTTAATCGATTATCCAACTAATGTAATCGGTTAAAACATAGTTGTTTTGCCCCTGATATGCATATGCTAAAATTTGACGAAATCTAACAGATTATACAAACATAGTAATCGATTATTTCATGCAGATATGCAATGTGCAATGTGTTTCACCCAATGATTCATTCTCAATCAATGAATACATTTACCAATTAGTTCAAGCACAAACATAAATATAATCAACCAATATTTTTTCCATTTTGTTGTGCAAGAAACTATAAAACATTTCTTTTGTCATCATTAAAAACTCATATGTAAGATATGGGTTCAGCTGACATAGCTCCCCCTATCAACATTACTTCTTTCCATCCAATTTCTTTAAGTTGAGGCGTTATATGTTATCTAAATTCAATCAGACTCTTGAAAATTGAAATTATGTTGTAATTGTTTGTGAAAATGGCTATCATGAGAGAATGTTGGAATGCTCCTAATATACTCGACAACTTTTATTTGCACCTACTGGACTAGAGTTGCGGCAATGTTCTTAGTATCGCCCTTGGGAATAATGTGTATCTTTGGAATGCGGATGATAGCTCCACTGTTGAATTTGTCACTATGCATGAGGAAGATGGTCCTGTTACAAGTGTTGCCTGGGCTCTCGATAGATGCCATTTAGCCATTGGTTTGAACAATTTTCATGTCCAGCTTTGGGATTCTCATTCTTCTAGGATGGTAAATTTGATTCCTTTTAAGCATTTTTATGAAATTTTATTGCAATAGATGGAAACCTTTGAGAACTGAAGATGGCATAGATAAACTAGTACAAAAACAACATATAACGACATGCGTTTGTTGAGACTTTGGCAAGCGTACCAAATCGTTCAAGTAATAAAACCCAAGAGACTCGTTTCACTAGACAATCGTATAATTTCCAACTAATTTAGACTAAAGAATGCTTCCATAATTTGGGTTTTTGTGCAATTAAAGTAAACATGAAACATAAATGATAAAAGTGATCTTAGGTACTCAAACACTTGGAAATAGAAAGATTAGAAATGATATGGAATGATATTGTTGGGGGTATGATTTCACCTACTTTACTCTTATGTATAGAAAATCACTTCCTCTTCATTAAAATGTCAATGTCAATCTACTAATTTACTCAAACCTCAATCCTATGGTAGAGAGAGCCTAGACTTCTTCATTATGCTTCAATCCCTTGGAAAACCTAACAATTATTTCTGCATTAAGAGTTGAGATTTAAGACAACCAAAGGTCCTAGTTCTATCCCTAGATACTATTTCCTTTAGGTGTTTAACCCATGTCCAGATTTACCCAACATTTCCCAATATCAAGCAAACCCTAAAATCATGTCATGAGTAGCAATTTCACAACAAGCATTAAGAGAAGAAATTAAACACTAAAAATCAATGAAAGAGAGATATATTCATTCAAAGCATAGTAGTTTACATAAGAGTTTAGTGGCTACATCAATTCCCCAACAACAATGAAACTAGTTCTCCATGAATGGAGAGCTCAAGCTTACAACAATGGTGGAAATGGAAGAAGGCAGAAGACCCAAGGATGAAGAAGGATTGTTCCCACAGCTCCTAGCTCGCCTCCACGAGCTCCAAATGAGAGAATTCGTGTTTGGGCAGCAAAAGATACCAAGCCCTCGCATTTCAGCTCCAAATTTTTGTAACATCAGCATCGTCACCGCTTAAGTAGTAGCCTAGCGGCAGCCTTCCAAAGAGCAGAGCGCTCAAGCGGTAGCTCGACGGTAGCTTAGCGGCAGCATTCCAGAGTTCACCTTTTTTTCTGTTTTTCTTGCTTTCTTTGGGTTTCAGCGCTTTCATTTGATGCATAGACTTCTTCCAACTACTATAAGCACATAAAAGCAAGGATTAGTGATTAAAATGTTTCATTAAAGCTTAAAGTGCAACCACTTAACAAACTAAGAGAAAACTAGGATTTAGAAAGCAAAAGGCTAGGAAGAGTTGACATTTTCTCTTAATTCATTACTGATATCATCGTAAAATATGTCCTTATCAGCGTTCAACGTCCAACCACTGAATAACCAACATTAAAAATGATCGATGGCATTTTTGTAAATAAATGCAATTATTAAACGTCATTTAGGATTTTAATTTGACGTCAATTTGTTATAAAACGTTGAATATTGAGAAGTTCGATGTCCTACTGGGTAAATTTTGCGAAAATGCTTGGCGCGGAGGTGAAAATGTATTTACGTATGATGTCGAATGTCCTAAAATTAGACGTCAAAAGGTTATTAAACGTCGAATGCCCTATAATTAGATGTCAAAAGGTTAATGAATTCAATAAAAATTTGAGCGGGAGGTTCAAAATTCATTCATTTTATCTCAGCACGCGAGACCCTCTTCTCTGCTCAAACTTTTCTCGAACGAAGTTTAACGACCATTACATGTAATTTTTCTTTCATTTGATACAAATGCATGTTGATTAACTACTTTAAGTATGATTTTCGTTTTTTTGACCAATTGTTTGTGTTTTTGTCGTTCATAGGCACATTATGCTTTATCTCTCACTGGTGGCAACACTTTATTCTGATGAACCCACCTCTTGAAGGTTAGTTTTCATTTTCGTTTTGAAGAACTTATTTGTTGAACTTATTGTTGTTGTTTTGTTGAACTTGTTTGTTGTTTTTATTTTGTTGAACTTGTTTGTTGTTTGTTGTTTGTTGTTTGTTGTTTGTTGTTTGTTGTTTGTTGTTTGTTGTTTGTTGTTTGTTGTTTGTTGTTTGTTGTTTGTCGTTTGTTGTTATTGTTTATTGTTGATACTACAATACACATTCATATCTCATGTTATATAAAATACCAAAAATTGGATTACATTTGTTTTTTTTCTACTTTTCAGGTCTCGTAGAGTTGCAAAAAAAAAATCACATAGGATCACAATTAATTACAAAAAAACAAAAAAGTTGATTAATGTCATACATTAATAAAATTCGACGTTAATTGACGTTGGACATAAAGCAATATCTAACGTCAATTTTTTCTACTGGGGACGTCAAATTGTTCTATATCTGACGTCAATTAACGTAAATTAATATTGAATTTTTTAAA
The DNA here is from genome assembly GCA_027743565.1 of Vigna trinervia. Lineage (NCBI taxonomy): Eukaryota > Viridiplantae > Streptophyta > Magnoliopsida > Fabales > Fabaceae > Vigna > Vigna trinervia. The sequence continues at coordinate 1,980,207 of JAJDEZ010014720.1, forward strand.
TTCGACATGAATTTAACGCCTCCCGGTATGACGTCGGCTTCGAATTCGACGTAAAAGGCCGAAAAACATCGACGTTATACGGTGTTTTTGTACTAGTCATATGATGGAATGAATTACACAATATAAGTCATTATATAGAAAGGTCTTTGTATGAAACTTATACTTCTTGTTTTGTGTTCATATTAAATTGAGTGACACAATATATAAGTCATTGTAAGTCATTTTGGTTGGTGAGTCTAAATTATGTTGAAATAATCATAGTTGTGCTTAAGTTGAATCATAAATATGTTGGTGAGTTACATCTACGCTCTAGAATAGCAATTTGGTTCATATACGCATCGAAGGTATGGTTGAAGCAAGAAAGTTTGAGGTTAGTAGGTCCAAATTCTGAATAACTAAATTCTAAATAACTGCTGTTCTGCATAATTCTACAGACTCGTTGGATGAACAGAGTCCATTGTTTTTAGGTTCGCATAGCGAGTCTATGGTGGCTGAGTGACTTTTAAGAGATTTTAAATTTGTAAGTTTTAATGGTTTTCTTGTTGAGTGAGCAGATTGGTCGTTGGGTGAGTGTTCTATCTGACCCTTTTAGTTGAACGAGCATATCTGGTGGCTGAGCGAGTATGGTGTCAAACATATTTAGCTGTGCAAGTGTTTTACTTGATTCTAAGCTCATTCTAAGCCATAAAGGGTGTATTTTGATATCAATATAAGCATGAAAATAACGGTTTTTAGACCGTTATCACAACCCCAAACTTAAAACTTTGCTTGTCCTCAAGCAAATAAAACAAAACTTGGTTTTCCACTTTTTTCATCAAATAATTCAACAATCCCAAAATTCATTTTTCTTATGACAAGAACTACTCAATTTCAGATTTTCAGTGGAATCTAATCAAGATGTATGCATGCTTTCAATTCAATTCAGTTCACATGATCACATATTTCCCAACAGATGTTTTATTTATGAATGATCAATCAACTAAGCATAGATGTAATCATAGAATTCAACAATTCTCACTAAGCAAGTGTTTCACTCAATCACTCAAGTGTTTAAGAAGTCACTCCACTCTCTACTATTCACATGTCACATGAAACAAAATTGCCCTTCATCTAATACAATCAACATTCTTACATGTCAATGCCATCACAAGGACTTTTCCAAGGCTTATAATGAGGCAACACTAACAAGAAAAAATAGTTCTTTTGGATCAAAAAATCCTTGAGTTAAGAGAGCTATTTTAACATTTAAAGTTCAAGCACAAACTCTCTTTCTTTAACCAATCTCACTCATTCCCAACTTCTTCCCTTTCCTTTTATTTTTACATTGAGCTCATCTTTATGCTTTTTCTTTTCTTCATGCATTTTTCTCTTTCAACACTTGAGTTCAATGCCTTTCTTTTTTTTGCCATTCAAATTTTCCCAACAACCCCAAACTTGAACATTTTCAACAACTATTCTCAACCCAACTCAAGGTAAATAATTTCAAAATAAGGGTTTTCATCTTGTTTAAGGCCAAGGTTCAAAAAGGGTATAACATTTTAATCACTTTGGGTGAAAATTTGGCTAAGTAAGGGCTTCCAAAAATGGCCTTGATCATATGACATAAACATGCAATACAATCAATTATCAAGACTCAGGAAATATCATTCATGCTTTCCTGTGAACAGTACATACAACAATGAATACTCTGGAGCTCAATACCTCACACAACATGCCTTCTCACACATCATCCATTCATACACCCTGCTTAGCATCATAACCACAATCATAATTCATCACACATATGTTCACATAGCTAGTGAACTTTCCACCTGGATATTAACATACAACACAACTCAATCATCATCCACATCCAATCATCATCAAATAGATTCATCATGCAATATCATTCAGTCAAACATTAGTCAGAAATAGTGTTCAAGCCAAGCACAGACACCTACACTACTCAACAAAATTCAACCTATTCTAAAAATTCAAAGTACAAAAGTGAAAGATAAAACCATGTCTAGAGCATGGGCATCCATCAGTAGATGCCCTCTCAATCCATGTCCTCATCTAAATCCTCCTGGTCTCCATCATCAGCATCTTCAAAGTTATCTTCTTCGTCATCCTCATCCATGCCTGGTGCTTTAGTTGCTCATGACCCGCTGCCCTATGCCTGCTCCTGAGGCCAAGCCATAGCTCCATGAAACTCATCCATGGTCCACCTCTGCACTGGTGGCTGATTGTACAGCCCTACTATCATCTCAGCAGTGGCGATCTGCCCTCTGCAAAGAGCCTCCATCCTAGCCTCTATCATGGACATATACATGTCCCTCATCTGGAATGACTCGGTGTGCTATACCGGTGCATCTGCAGGTACATGCTCCTGTTGTGCTGTTGCTCTCCTAGGACGTCTCCTAAGTGCTCCAGCTGCCTCCTCCTCTTCACAGTACTGCTGATAATAGGCAGCATCTATGGCCTTCCTAGGCCTCTCATATGGTGGAACTGCAGTATCCATCCCAGCCTGCTGACATAAAAAGGTGATCAGGGACGGATGTCCCAACGGTGTCCTGCTACTCATAGTAGTAGCATAGCTCTGAATCTCATCGGCAATGACTTTCCCGACGTTCACATCTAACTGCCTCAGCATGCAGTAAATGAAAATGACCTGATGCATGGTGATGTCGGAAACATGTGAGCACGGCTGAATGTTGGCATGAGTGAATGTCATCCAGTATTTCGCCAAAGGCATCAAATTTTCCCTCTTTATGTTGACGGGCACTCCATTAGGATTATTCTGAAAATGCCTGACAGTCTGCCCCCTCACATAACTCATGTATCTTCCAACCGATACTCCTCCTCTAGTCAAGGCGTTCGTGTAGAACTCTTCACTAATTCAATGCTGGCTGGTGCAGGATATGAGGCCAGCCTCTCCCAATCTCTCCTCATGATTTCTACTCTAAATTCAGGAGCCAAATTTGGGATAAAAGTGGCCTTCCTCTCCATCAGCAATCTCCTTTCCTGCACAGTCACATAGTGTTCCTCATCTTTCCTGGAGAGGAACCTAGGAGAATAGAATCTTCTTGGCCTTTCAGGTTCCTTCCTTTTGTTTCCAAGAGTTTTCACCCTTCTCGATGATGATGGCATTCATGCATAAAATAAAGTTCAAAAGACCACAGGAATTCATCATTAGAGGATAGTACATCATCAATCAGATTACAAACCAATCACAGTCCAATACTGAGGGAAAAATAGGGCCCCTCAGCGTCCCTGCATCAAAAATCAAGCATCCAATAAAATCTGCAGCAGACCGCTCAGCGTCAAAGAAGACCGCTTAGCGGTTTGCCTCAAGGCGCGCCACCGCTCAGCGTCCAAGCAGACCGCTCAGCGGCGGCGACTAAGGTTTCTCAAAATCCTTTTCCAAATTGCCCTATTCTCTACTCTAATACTAATTTAATCAATCTAGACCAAACTCATGCAATTCAATCGGTTCAAACAGTTCCTATTTCATCAAATCATGAATAAAAATCAAAAGCCCTAATTTATCATGTTCCTAAGCATGTTCTTCATCAAATTTCAAATTTAGAAACCCTAAGAATGAAATTGCAGAACTTACTTGAGTGAAGAGACTAGATGCTTGCTAAATTTCTTCCTAATTGATGATTAATGCCTCTCGATGCAAAGCCCTCTCTAAAAACCCCAAACTTTTGACAAGAGAATGGTATAAAATGAGGTTTTTGTGAATGGGTGATAAGAAAACGTGGGGAAATCTCTTTGGAAAACCTTTGAAAGTGCAAAATGGGTGCTAGGGTTCACAGAGAACGCTTGGGTGAGCTTCAAAGAGGATTTTCAAAAGTGCAGAACCCTAGAAACGCTGAGCTTTTAATAGCCCAAGCGGGGTCTACACCGCCACCGCTCAATGGTAAAATGCACCGCTCAACGGTGAGCAGTAATTTTATCCCTCTCTTCTTTGCTTGCTTTTGCGTGATTCTACCCTGTAGCACCTGAATTTTAACCTTAATTTTTCAATTTCATGCCTTTCCCTTCTCAAATGCACATGAAAACATATAATGCACTTAAGACAGAGTTTAAAAACAAACAAATAATCAACTGGGTTGCCTCCCAGGTAGCGCTTGTTTAACGTCACAAGCCTGACCCAAACCTGTCTAGCACTCATCAGTAAGTGCAATCCTTACCAACACCCGTCAGTAGGTGTACCTTCCTGTATCCTTCAGTAGATACATAAAAATTAGCATCCCTCAGTAGATGCTACCCAAAAATTGTTTAAATATCCAAGGATTTACATGTCCAAAATACTAAACCAAGTAAATAAAATAAAATAAAAATGTTTTACAACAAAATAAATTCCTCCAGCAAAATTACGTGTTGTCCTTCGTGTTCGTGTCTTTAGTACACCAGATCCTCAGCTTTCCTCCATCCAATTGCTTCGTGCGTTTAGAATATGGTGCTTCAATCTCCACCACTCCTTTCTCCTTCAACTCTTTTATTATTCACTCCTTGTTCTTATATTTCATCTTGATGTCTGGTCGGAATGGGTCTTTTTTTTGTTCAGGATGGATAATTTTTCCTTCTTCATTTATAGGTACCTGCAAAAAGTTACAGCTATTAGTATCAGTACCTGTTGTGTTTTCTTCAGATGTAGCTTCTCTTCTTAACTTTTTATACCTGGCTCTCTTTTTTACTTTGATTGTACTTTCTTTAATGCCATCGTAAATCAACACTTGTTCTTGATCTCTTAATATCATCTTCCCGTCATTGAAACACATCAACATTTTAGAAGTCCTCATAAAAGGTCTTCCCAATATTAATGGAATTCTTCCTTCATTTGCCATATCAACAACTACAAAGTTAATCAAGAACTCCAGCTGCTCAATTCGAACAATTGCATCTTCCACCTTACCAACTGGCTTCTTAATAGAACCATCCGCAACTGTCAAGGTAGTTTGAGCTGGTTTTAATACTAGCACTCCAATGTTCTTGAAATAACTGAAGGGCATCAAATTAATGCTCGATCCTGAATTAATCATGGCTCTTCCTATATCTACATCGTTGATGACACATGGAAGAGTTAAACTCCCTGGATCCTTTCTTTTTTCCGGATGATCCTTTTTTCTAGGCTTAACACAAAATTCTTGATCTTCTTCATCATCAAGATCAATTACCTCTCCAAGATAATACTTAATCCTTTTGGAGTAATCAGGAATTGGTGGAAGTACTGAAGGAATTGATTACCCATGTAATTGGCTTCCTGCTGCATTTCCTCTGGTATAGCACATTGACCATTAATATGGTCACCACCACACAAATCACAAAGTTGTTGTGCTTGGGAGACATTCCTAATCTCCTTTGGAAGTTGCGAGAGAACCTTTGTCAAATTATCTAGCTTTTGAGTCAGAACATGATTATGAGCTAGTATAGCATCATCTGTTGGCAAATGCAAAACTCCCCTTTCTTTTAAATGTGTGCCCCTCTCACTAAACGTTTCATGCTCGTTAGCAATCATACTCTCAATCAAGTCATAGGCTTCGTCTTCAGTCTTTTTCTTGATATCACCTCCAGCTGAGGCGTCCAGCAGCATTTTAGACTGCGTGTTTAGACCACCTAGGTAAGAAAGAACTAGGGTAGTCTTGTCAAACCCGTGGACCGGTGTCTTTCTCAATAGGCCTTTAAACCTATCCCATGCTTGGCCGAGAGTTTCCTCCATGCCCTGTTTGAACGATGAAATCTCCAACCTTCCTTGAGTAATTTTAGACTGCGGAAAATATTTGTTGACAAATTTGGTTGCCACAGTCTCCCATATAGTGAATGTTCCTTCAGGAAAAGAATTAACCCACGTCTTAGCATTGCCTCCCAATGAGAATGGAAACAAGCTAAGCTTTACTCTTTCGTCTGATACTCCAGTCATATTCACAGTGTTGCAAATTTCACTGAATGTCGTCAAATGATCATATGGGTTCTCATTTGACAATCCGTAAAATCGGTTGCTTTGTACTAGATGGATTAGTGTTGGATTCATCACCATATTAATTGTATGATCTGTAGGCATGGCTATGCTATTGAAGTGGAAAGGGCCCACAACATTAGACTGACCCGCAAGTGTGCGTCTTGGAGGAGGTTGGTTCGCCATCTTCTCTAAGTTCTGTGTAAACGCCTTCGGTGAAGAATGTAAGAGTCTTTCAGGAGAGGGAAAGAGTTTACGTGATGGACGTCTAACTCTTCTTTCTCTCCTATCTGATATACCTTCAACAAGAGGTTGCTGGCTTTTCTTACTTCTAGTTTGTATTATTTCCTGCATGCACAAGAAACAAAAACCCTAAAAGCACTTTTACAAATAACGAAAATAAAACAAAAGCAAAATATATACAATAATTACACCAAGTCAAATTCAATCAATTTACACTACTCAAAAAATTAAACCACGAATCCCCGGCAACGGCGTCAAAAACTTGTTAAACCCCTAGCAAGTATACCAGATCGTATGAAGTAATATAATTGGTAAACCCAATATCGTTCTCTCAAAGAACTCAAAGGCCTTATCTTTCGTGTAAATCAATATTGTAAGACTTGTAAAGATAATTAATTTGTGGTTTGAATGCAAAAACAAAAAGTAAACATGCAAATGCAGTTGATTTAATTGGCAAGAAAAAGGTATGGATGAATGGAGTTGTTGGGGTTTACAATTTCATCTTATCCACTCTCTTATATCTACTCTTCTTATTAAATTCGCTTTATTATCTAATTGTTATGCAAACTTTCTTAGTCTACCCTAAACCCGATCCCTCGGCGAGAAGAGCCTACTACTAATTACTGGCTTACTATCCCTAGTCTCCCCTAGTAACTAGTAGTGCAAGTACCATAGAAGCAAAATACAATTGATCGTTCTACCCCCTATCCCTAGGTGGTCTTTTTTGATCAAGGAATTCCTTATAAGTTCATGACTTCCCCGTACCGACAAAGGCAAACATCTATATATCAAATGAGTTAAATGATAATAGCTTTAAGCATAGATAAAGAACCCAACAATTGATAATAACAGCATATGCAAGCATATGAATAAAATAAGAATTTAAATATAAGAGAGTTTCAAAAAATTACATTGTTCCCCAACAACAAAGGGTTTAATTCACCATTGACATGGTGAAACTAGATGAAATACAATGAAAGAATGGAAAAGCAAACCCTAGATATGATAAATTTGAGCCTAAGCATCCAAGAAATCTTCTCCAAGGAGTGTAGAATAGCTCTGGACGTCCTCTTCTGCCAAAAGAATAATATTTGAATCGCACTGGGCTATATATAGGGCATAAAAGTAACAGAATTTAAGCCCAAGCCCAGCAGACAACCGCTCATCGTCCAATTTTACCGCTCAACGGTTTTCCTCAAGCCGCACCACTGCTTAGCGGTTAGTTTTACCGCTGAGCGGTTTGCCTCTACTCGCTCTAAACGCTCAACATCACCGCCTGGGTGCCAGACAATGGCTTTCCCTCGAATAATGGCACTTAGCGGTGCATTTTGACGCTGAGCGGTGCATAGACTCTTCTTTTCTTCATTTTTCTTCTTCTTCCTTGAGTTTAAGACCTTCCTTCTTCAATTCCATCCTTAATTCTCATCAAACCCCTGCAAAACAATGCAAAACAAGCATAATATCTCTAAAAACAGCTTTTGACTCTCAAATGACTCAACGTAAGAGTTTTACTTGATTCTAAGCTCATTCTAAGCCATAAAGGGTGTATTTTGATATCAATATAAGCATGAAAATAACGGTTTTTAGACCGTTATCAGCAAGCAGATCTGGTGGTTGAACGAAAAAACCAGAATTTTAACTAAGTTTACGCATACCTTTTATGATGTGTTTATTGTGTGTGTTTACGTGAGTGATGAAATAATGGTTGGTTAATAACATGATGGGGAACATGTATGATGTTTATTTAAATATGAGTTTGTGATGAGAATGGGTGTGCTTTGGTTGTTTTATTTGTATTTTTCTTATATGTTTGGAAGTAATTGGTATGATTTACTTTTATGTTTAGTGAGGTGGCTTGAAATATATGATGGTATGCATTTGAGGTTTGTAAGAATTCTAAGAAAGATTCTTAATGGTTGTATCAAAGTGTTGTTTGTATGAATGGAGGGACTTTAGTCTTGGGGGTCATCCTAACACTCTAATGGTCATCCATTCTCAAGTAGAGAGGGGTGATGCTTGTGGTGAGAGTATTAGGAGGTCCTAATCTAGGGGCTTTACCTTGGCCTAAGACGTTGGTTAACGAACTAACCTTATGAATGTGCTAGGGTTAAACCCATTGGCAATGACTCTGTAGAGTAGTAAAGGCCACCATAAGTGCATGACCCTTTATAGCTCGACAATCATACCTTATCTGGATAGTCAGCCTAGAACTGCATACTTAGGATTGCTTGATTCATTTGTAGTGTATAGTATTTACGCTTTAATTATATGTATTTTTTTTTATATATTAGCTTATTCTTCCTTTTGTATTGTTTGTTTGTGTGTTTTGTCTTTTGCAATGATCACCTTAATAGTGTGTTTAAAGGATGTTAAGAGTGAGCAAATGATAGTGAACAAGGAAGTTAAGAAGTATTATAGGAAGTATGATTTTTCACCATTCTCTTATTTATGTAAAGTCAATTTTTAAGTTTTGTTTTGTTAATTATGGATTGTCATAATAATAATAAAATAAATATTTAATGAAATTATAGATGGAAGTTTAAAATTTATGATTCAAATGAGTAAATATTAAGCAAGACGAGAATCATATATGATTATTTTAACCATGGTAAAAAATTATTTTATGTAGTAATATTACAAAATCATTTTAATATTTGATAGATTTGTCTTTAATATTTTTTTTTCAATTTTCTATTTTAATTCACCGTTAGATTTTCTCTTATAATTTTATGTTTTTTTTTTCTTTATATAATTTTCAAATCTAATCTTTTTAATAAAAGATTTCTCTTCAAGGCTTTTATCATTTATATTCCACTAAACACTAACAAACTTAATAAAAATAAAAATAAAATATATTATATTTGGATTAAATTAGTTTTGTTTGTATGATTTGATTAATTTTTATTATATTTGTTCTCTCACTTCCTTATTTTTGTCTCTTGTACTAAATAAAAATGAAAAAGTTATTTTAAATAAATTCATTTATGGTGGTTACATTTTAAACGCTACACATGTTGTGATTGCATCACATTTTAAATGTTATCTGCGGGTTTCAGGTAGTAAATATCCGTGGATATCAATTATTCGTCGCGGATTTTATCTGCGGACGCGAATTTTTTTACCATCTCTAGCATCAATCAATTCTGGTATGTTAAATTGAAATAAACAGAGTTAAATGTTTGATGATGTGGCAAAGAAATCTCACTAGTGAAAAAATTGCATTTTATGATAGGTAAAAATGACCTATTATGATAAGTAACCTGACATCATAATAGTTCTGGACATTTTATGACGTACAGAAAAGTCCATCATAATAGGTCCAGCGTATTATGATGCACTTTCTGTCACCTATCATAATAGGTTCAGTGTATTATGACAGATTTTCCCTTATATATAACGAATTTATTATGATCCAGCTAGATTTACCTATCATAATATGTAACGTTTTATGATGTAGATTTTTTCACCTATCATAATATGTAGAATATATTATGACAAGTAATTGTTCACCTATTATAAAAACTTGTTTTGTAAAAAAAAAATCATTATTATATTTGACATATCCATTCAATTTACAATTAATTTCTTGTATTATAATCTCATCAATCAATTTATAATCAATATAACATGAAATGAACATATTCAATTAAACTAATATAATGAAATTCATTTTAAACATTAAATTGTGTAATAATATTTAACACATAATTTATACATCAAACCATATATTAAATCCAAATATAACATTAACCTACACTATATTGTAGTCAAGTTTCTACAATTTATTAACACTTAAAATAAAAGAAGCTCACTTAGTTCTAATGTTTTCAATGTTTGGAGCTTCCATTGGAGATGAATCATTAAAGATCTATAAATAGAATTACGCATGCAAACTTCAAAGCACAACCACTGTGACATTACACGGGTCAGATTCAATCACAAACATGCCACATTATATCAAATCAACATGTATTAAAACATTCAAACCATACAATTTATATCCTCAAGTCATAAGTCAAATAATAGCACATGTTTTAAATAATCATCGACTAAACAACCAAGAAAAAAACACCATTAGTCAGTTTCAGAGTATAGCAACCATAACAAGATCACTTATACATACCATTATCAACCTTAGCTATGCAACTCAACTTGCCCCCAAGTCGTACTCCCAATATTAATTGCAAGTATTCAGTCCAAAAAGCAAGAATATAAAAAAATAAGCACCCATGAAAAAAACATTCTGCTAAAAGGAGTCGGACTATACTGTTGCTTCAACGTTAATCAAAAGACACATGAACTTAACATACAACCAGTGCAACAAACCCACGATACCGCCCCGAGGTCCCATAAATAACCCAATTTACACACATCATACATTATCAAAAACATGAGAGGGTTAGCTTCCCTTACAAACCCCCCATTCCATTCATTCCTTCACTTAGCAAATATAATTATCCCTCAACCAATTAGGCAAAGAAGAAAACAGAACATATAGGCCAATGTATTAACACAACAGATTTAATATCGTTCCCAACTATTGCAAATCCAAAAACTGTTGTGCATCTATACCTTAAAGTTCTCGGCTTAGGAATCAAAACAAAACATTCCAGAAATTTAATTTAAAGACAATTAGTGTTGTCTGCTACAAAAAATCACCTTGCTACAGCACTTGGTATTGCATCTGGTAGTTGTGGTGGCTGAACCGAAACAGAAAATGATACTTTAAAAGGATCCATTGGTTTGTGTTTGTCTGGTTCAAGCAAATGCGTAGACAATGTGTTACTCCACCAACTTCAAAGGATTAGTTCAACACACGCAATTTCGCAGCACAGAACGAGCTTGGGCTCTCAGTGGCTGCTGTATACTACAGGTCGAGCCCTAAACTCTAGATGGAAAACCTCCAAACTGCAATCAAACCCTTGTTCTGATTGAAATGGCGAAATAGAAAGTTTTGTGGATTAGGGTAGACATTACCTTACAACAACTTTCGTTCACGGTCCTGTAGGAAACGACGGCAACGGTGACGGCGTGGAGGCGAGGCGTCGACGGCGTGGAGGGTCGGACGAGTATACACGGCGTGGAGGCTCTCCGACGAAGTATGCCCGAAAAGAAAGTGTGCTTCGATATGTGTAGATGTGCGCGAAAATAAGATATGCTTCAGGACCAGAATGAAGTTTCGAAATGATAAAAAGAAAAGTTTTACACCTATTATGTGATAGATATTTAAATATTTATCATTATATGTTTTTACTGTAATTTTCATTTTGTCACCATGTCTTGTAATGGGTGAAAATACCGTTATTTTATACTTAATTTTGATATTAAATGCATTGTTGAGTGTTATTATTTGTTGTTTCATGCTTGGGGCGTTGAGCGCAGACGATTAGACTTGGGCTGTGTTTTCTGTAATTTTTATGAGCTACTTAATGATTTGAACGACCTAGGATTGGTATCTTTTGAAAGAAGAGGCGCTAAAACACACATTTCACTCCTCGGAGGCGGATTTTGGATGCGGAAACTCCAATCTTCAACTTTTGGAGTTTTATCTTTCATTCTTTTTCATATTTCATCTAGTTTCACCATGTCTATGGTGAACTAAACTTTAATTGTTGTTTGGGAAACGATGTAATCCTTTGAAACTCTATTTATTGACTTGATTTATATTATAAATGCTTTACTTCATTAATTATTAGGGTTTTTCCTCTATATTCTATGCTTGCTTTGTTTAACTCATTCAATAGCATGATTATTGATTTTGTCGATATGGACACATACGAGGAAATCTAGAACTTGGGAAACTCTCCCAAAAACAGTATTACCTAGACATAGGGACATGAGGGTTGGTTGCCTTTAAGCTTCTGTGCGAATGTAATGCAGAATTAATTGCTAGGGATACAAGACATTGTGAACTAGTAATTAAGGATAGACTTTCTTCACCGAGACATCAGGTTTAGGGTAAATTAGAAAGTGGCATTAACATTAATGAAGAAGACAAATTCATATATAAATAAAAGTGGATAGGATAAGTCGGAAACCCCAACAACATACTCATCTCATAATTTATAACCATTCACCTGTGCATTCTTATCGTCAATTGCATTCATGTTTATTTTCCGCATTATAAACCAAATGTTTTTGTTCTCAAGTCTTAATTAATCAAGAAATCACATGATTGTTTAGGTCGTGAGTCTTTAGGGAAAACGATACTTGGTCTTACCAATTATATTACTTGATATGATTCGATACACTTGCCGGAGTTTTAGCAAGTTTTTGGCATCGTTGTCAGGGACTCGTGGTTTAACTATTCTATTTGTGTGATTATTGATTAACTTCGACTTGGTTTTTTATTTTGTGCTAATAATTGCTTTCTAGGGTTTTGTTTTCTTGTGTATGCAAGGTACAGTTTGCACTAGAAGCAAGAAAAATTCGGAACCTCTTCTTGAAGGATTGAGTGGAACTAGAAGGAGAAGGAGAAACAGAATGTAGAGAGAATTATTTCCTTCTCCAGAAAAATTTTTACAACCCTCACCACAAGGATCTGACTAGAGTACTGAAGAGATGGCTAGAGAGAATAACGATAGACGCACTTTGGCGGATTACGCAATAGTAGTTGGCCCTCATCACTTTAACAACAATGGTAGACCGAGGGTCAATGCTACAAATATGGAGGTGAAACCGGAGTTGATACATTTGGTGAAGAGCAACCAATTCCAATTGTCTCATGAAAGTCCATATGAGCATCTAACTACATTCAACAAGATTTGCAACACTGTGAAGATCAATGGTGTGTCGGATGACGCAATAAAGCTTAGTTTGGTTCCTTTCTCATTAGGAGGCAATGCTAAGTTGTGGTTGAATTCTTTCCTGGAGGATAGCTTTACTGAATGGGAAGCTGTGGTTTCAAAGTTTCTAAACAAGTACCTCCCACAGTCGAAAATCAACAAGGGTAACCAAGAAATTTCTTCTTTCAAGCAAGGCATGGAAGAAACTCTAGGTCAAGCATGGGATAGATACAAGAGCTTGCTAAGGAAGACGCCCACACATGGCTTTGATGAAGCAACAATAGTCATTATGTTCCTTGGAGGTCTTAGCTCTCTGACGAAATTGATGCTAGATGCCTCAGCTAGAGGTAATATCAAGTGTAAGACTCCAGAGGAAGCTTTTGAATTGATTAGCAATATGCCTACTAATGATAACGAGATGCATAGTGAAAGAGGAACTCCTCCACAATAGAAGGGAGTTCTACAGTTACAATCTCAAGATGCATTGCTTGCTCAGAATAAAATCATAACTCAACAACTGGAGAATTTGACGAAGACTCTTGCTCAGTTGCCAAAGGATTTGAAGAACGTTTCACTGGTTCAACAACAACTCTGTGAATTATGTGGTGGTGATCATATCAATGGTCAATGTGTTTTTCCAGTGGAGGCTCAAGAAGACGTCAATTATATTGGAATTCAATTCTAATTCCGCCAAGGTCATTTCAACCAAGGGTGGAAACCTCACCCAAGCATGGGTCAAGGTCAAAGTGGACAATCTAGACAAGCGGGACAATTCAATAGACCACAGCAGCAACCGTCACAATGGCAAGAGATATTTGCTCTAAATGATAGAACCACAAAGCTTGAAGAAACTCTTCAACAACTTTTACAGGTAACTATCTCCAATCATAAGAGTACTGAAGTTGCTATAAGAAATTTGGAGATGCAGGTCGGCCAACTGGCCAAGAAGATGGAAGATAAAGCTGAAAAGCAATTTGGGGCTAACATTGAGGTTAACCCTAAGGAGGAGTGTAAAGTTGTTGTGAGCATAAGTTATGAGAGGGTGGAAGAGAGAAAAGAAAGAGTTGAGTTTGAAGAGAAAGAAGAAAGAGAAGAAAGAATAGGTGAGGTTGAGAGAAAAGAGAAAAAGAAAAAGAGGGGAGAGAAAAATATTGAGAAAAAAATTGAGAAAAACATTGAGAAAGTTGAAAAAATTCTTCCTTATCCTAAGGAGTGTGGAAAAATTGATAAAAATAAGCAATATGAGCGTTTTGATAAGATCTTCAAGCAATTGGAGATTACTATACCTATGACTGAAGCAATGCAGCATATTCTAGCTTATGCGAAACACATAGCAATTCCACATAAAGAAAATATATTTATATGAGGAAACTATTGATGAACAGGGTAATTGCAGTGTTATTTTGAAGAAATCACTTCCTCCAAAAGTGAAAGATCTAGGAAGTTTTACTATTCCATGCATTATTAGGAACGTGAATATATGGAAAGCCCTAATTGATTTAGGGTCAAGCATTAATTTGATGCCCTTATCAGTACTTGAAAGGATTGGTGGTCTTAAAGTCAAGTCTACAAAGGTTAATTTACAAATGACAGATGGATCTACCAAGAAACCCTATGGTGTAGTGGAAGATGTTGTGGTTTGTATAGAGAAACTTAAATTCCTGGTGGATTTTGTGGTGATGGAGATGGAGGAAGATGAGAAGATCCTGATTATTCTTGGAAGGCCATTCATGAAAACGACAAAGGTAATCATTAATGTGGATGATGGGACAATAGTGCTTCAAGACCAAGAGGAAAAGGTGATTTTTAATGTCTTCAAAGCTAAGCAGCAGATTCAAGAAATGAACAATGGTCATAAAGCTACATATGAAGATGCACCAGTAACTAACCCTAAAGTTGCTAAGCCGGACAACAAAGGTAAAAATTGCTTCTTGTCACAAGTTAAGGAAGAAGAAAAAGATGACAAAGGAAAGACTTTTTGTCATGACTCGGTGGATGAACAACTCAAATTTGGCACACCTGTAAGATTCAAGAACAAGTTGTGGGTTGTGAAAGATTTTAAAGAGAATGGAGTGATAGAGATTGAAGCTCCATATTCAAGACGAGTCAAAAAGGTGGACCGAAAGTAGTTGATGAGTTGGTGTGATGAAAGCAAAGGGAACATCAACATAGGAGATTATACTTGAGCTTTATTGGGTCAAGCTAGTGACGTTAAAAGAGCACTTGCTAGGAGGCACCCCAATGATTTAAAAACTTTGATTTCTTTAAGTTATTTATTTTGGTGATGTAATTTGAACTTGAATTTATACTTTGTCATTTGGTTATGAACCTACTAAGGCACAACATCTGTTGATAGATGTTAGGTGACTGAGTATCTACTGAAGGATACTATGCTGCTAAAAACCTACTGATGGGTGTTGATGAGAAGATGGGCACTTACTGAAGGGTGCTTGAGGATTCATAGTGACAGGCTCGTGACATTAAACAAGCGCTACCTGGGAGGCAACCCAGTTGTTTAAACTTATCTTTGTTTGCTTTGTTTTATTTCTGTTCTAGTTGCATTATATGTGCTTAATTGTTGAATGTTTGAGGGGTGTGAGAGATTAAATGTTTTGATTGAGTGTTAGTATGTGAAATAAGTGAGAAACACATGAAATTTTGAGAAATTTAAATTGGAGCTGAGGGCCCTTGACTAAGGACGCCCAGGGCGAGTGAGAAAAGAGAAGAAAGAAGTCACGCACTGCGCTCAGCGCCACTCTAGGGGCGTTGAGCGCGACTTTTGGCAGATTGGGTCTTAAGTGAAGTTGGGCTTAGAGTGGGTCAAGCCCATTCTGCACTCTTGAAACCCTAGAACTCGCGCCAGCCTCCACTTTCACTATCCACTCCTTTTAGCCTCATCAAACACTCTTCTAAAGTGTTCTCCCCATTTCCCCTTTCATTCTCTCATCAAAAAACCCTTTTTTCATCTATTATGCCTCACTTTTCCGTCCAAGTTTGGGGTTTCTTGGAGTTTGCTGCTAGGGTTTGGTTCCATCAATTTCATTGAGCATTCCTCACTTGTTTGTGCATCTCCAACCAAGTAAGTTCATACATTTTACATTCTTGAGCATTGGAAGCATGATTTTTTGATGAATGTTGATGTTTAAGCATGATTCTTGAGGAACTTTGATGTTTATGCATTATTCATTTACTGTGTGCTCAGGGGTTTGACCATTGATGTTGGGCAAGTGATTGCCAATGAGATTAAAAATTGTGTCAATTCTCTAAGTAGCAAGGCGCCTTTAGGTCATCCCTCTTTGATCACTCATCTTTGTGAAATGGTAGGAGTTAATACCTCCACACCGCCGCTTGTGAAATGATTTTATTACTAAATTTCCTTTATTTTGTAGGTTTTTGGAATGATTTGAAAGAAGGGTTGAAGTATCAAGGAGTTGCAGTGTAGAAAAGTCAAGTAGAATGCAAAAAAGTCAACCAGTCAACCAAAAAACTCAACCAATCAACCAGAGTGCATTAAAGTTGCGCTGAGCGCCAATTTCCGCCAGTTTCACTGTTTTGCGCCTGAGCGTCACCGTTGAGCATCATTTGAGTGATGCACCTACCGCTGAGCATCGACAACGCGTGTTTTGGGCCAGTTTTCTGCTATTTTTATGATATGTTTTGGGTCTGGACCTTTTTCTGTTATTTTTCTGCCCTATTTAAAGACCTTAATGTCTTAGCGTTTGTATCTTTTGATGTCTTAAGCACAGAAACACACTTTTCACCCCTTTGGGGGCAGATTTGGGGATGCGGGAGCTCTCCTTTTCTCTTTCTAGGGTTTTAATCTCTTCCATTCCATTGTACACCTAGTTACTCCATGACGATGAAGAACTAATCTTATTTGTTGTTAGGCAATGATGTAACCTCTAAACTCTCTTGTATTTGAATTGATTCTTGTTATTAATATATGCTTCTTTAATTAATTGTTAGAGATATTCTTCTTTGCTCAAATGCTTGTGATGTTTTATTCATGTATTGCACAAATCTTATGATTTGTAAGTATCAGGAGACTTCGTACTCTTAGTGTTGGACGATTTGGGGATGTGACAGCTTTCCTCTTCTCTCCCTAGGATTGTTATCAAGAGATATCTTACAAATCACGATCTAGGGAATTCTCCTGGGAACAATATTACTTAGACATAGGAATAGGAGGATTGGTTGCCTTTAAGCTTTTGCGCGAATGTAATGCACAATTAATTGCTAGGGAGACAAAACATCATAAACTAGTAATTAAGGATAGGCTTTCTTCACCGAGATATCGGGTTTAAAGTAAATTAGAAAGTGGCATTAACATTAATGAAGAAGATGAATTTGTTAATGCTTGAGAGGGATTAGGTGAAATCTAAACCCTAACAACATATTCATCTCATATAATCAACATCATCCATTCACTTTTTTGTTTAGCCTCAATTGATCAAATTGCATGCATATTTACTTTTATCGTTTTGCATTCAAAAACCCCAAAATATTATTCTTATAGTCTTAATTGGTTAAGCAAAAGCACAACTTTTTAGTGTCGTGAGTCTCTTGGGAAAACGATACTTGGTCTTACCATTTTATATTACTTGATACGATTTGGTACACTTGTCGAAGTCTTAACAAGTTTTTGACGCCATTGCCGGGGACTCGTGATATAACTATTCTATTTGTGTGATTCTTAACTGGTTAGAGACTTTATATTTCTAAAAAATAATTAAGGTTTTTATTTTTTTGGGTTAATTGTGTGCTCTAGTACAATGTTCTTTAGTGTATGCAGGATAAAATTCGTTCTAGGAGCACAAGATCATCAAGACCTCTCTTTTTAGGTTTGAAAGTAGAGAAGACTGCCAATGGTAGACAAAGAAGATAGACAATGAAGAAGGCAAATAAGAAAGGAGAATCGGTTCACCAACACCCTAATGTGAAAAGTGATGAACCCAAACCTGCCACACCAGTGAAATTCAAGAATAGGTTATGGGTTGTCAAGACTATTAAGGCAAATAGAGTTCTTGAGATTAAGGCTCCTAATTCTGGAAGAGTGAAGTTGGTGATAAGAAAATTGTTGAGATTTTGTTGGTGTCATGAAGGAAGGAAGAACGCCAACATCAAAAATCTGGATAGAGCTTAATTGGGTCAAGCTAGTGACGTTAAAGAAGCGCTTGCTGGGAGGCAACCCAGTTTCTAACTTTTTATTTTTAATTGATTTAATTGTGTGGCTTGGATGTGATTTTTCTTTGTGTGTATAAGTTTTTTTTTGAAGTTATATGCTGCTTTTGATGGCAGTGATGACAACATCTACAGATGGATGCTTCTACAACATCTACTGATGGATGTTGCTATGATGAAGATGATGAATGACAGCATCTACTGATGGATGCTGTTATGGAAGAGGAGGGTGATTGGACATCTACTGATGGATGTTAGGTGATTAGGCATCTACTTATGGATGCCGATTGAGATGAGAAAGATTGTATCTACTAAGGGATACCAATGAAGATAAGAAAGATTAGCATCTACTGATGGATGCTGATGAGCATGATTCGCATCTACTAATGGATGCTGATGATGGAAACTGACATAGCATCTACTGACGGATGCTAAAATATCAGGATTTGCTTTATTTTTATGCTTGTTTGAATTTTGTTTTTAATAAGCTATGTACTTGGTTAAAAGAATAACTCTACAATTGTTGATATTATGTGATGAACTATTTTGTGATGAGTAATATTGACTTGTGTTGTTGTACTGCTTGAAATGCATGGTTGAGTTAATGTTTGAATTAGCTATTAAGCACAGATAGTGGTTGCTCATAATTGTTTATAACAGATGCATGGTTTCAATTGTGATTGATATGCTTGGCAGGATTTATATTAAATTATGGAACTTGAGTTAACCTGTGAGAACTTGGGCTCTAGAGTTTTATTGTTGAATGCTATTGCTTTGGAATCATAGTTGATTTTGCCTAAGTTTTTTTGTTGAACTATCTGCTTGCATGTGTCATATGATCAAGGCCGTTTGTTCTTCTCCCATATAAGCCAATGCAATTTTTGAACCCAATAAAACAACAATGATTGTTCTACCCTTTGAACCTTAAGCCTAAATCTGTGAAAAAAAAAACTTTTGAAATCTTTACCTTGAGCTGAGTTGAGAATATTTTTATGGTATGGAGAAAGGTTCAAGTTTGGGGTGTTGGGGAAATTTGAAAAAGAATTGTGAAAATAAAAAGGAAAAGAGCATTGAGCTAAGTGTTGAACGAAATTTGAAAAAGAAAAGAAAAGGAAAGAGAAGAAGAAAAAGAAGGAAAAGCTCAATGAATGAAAAGTTGGGAGTGAGATGAGAATGGTTTCTCAAATATAAAGGAGAAAGAGCGATTATGGTTAATGTGTAAGGAAATTTCTACTCTCTTAACTCAAGGATTTTGTTGTCTAGAAAAACCAATTTTCTTCTTAGCCCAACTACATCACAAGCCTTGAAAAGTCCTTGTGATGATAACTTGCTTGTGAATGTGTTTTGATGTTTTTAAATGAACCGCAAAGTTGATTTATGTGACATTGTGATAGTAGAGTGAAAGAGACACTGACACCTCACTAGTTTGAGTGAGACACTTTTGAGTGCTTGAGTTATACACTTTTGAGTGCTTAAGTGAAACATTGTCTTTGGTGAGGAATGGTTCCATGCATTAAAGATAAGCATCTTTGTCTAGTTATTGATCAATCATCTTTTTGCATCTGTTGTGTATTCATTGTTGTGTGAGCACCATAATTGAAGCTTAATTTACTAAGACATCATTATTTCTTAACTGATCTTCTATGATGAGCATACATGAGTGATTTACTTGTCTTAGAGAAAAATGCTTTTTAATGTGCTTGACTGTTGTAGTATATCTATTTTATGTAAACCAAGTCACAGTTTTGCTTAAGGACAAGCAAAGTTTCAATTTTGTGGTTGTGATAACGGTTGAAAAACCGTTATTTTTATACTTAATTTTAATACTAAATGCACCCTTTTTGACTTAGAAACTTGCCTTGACTCATGTTTTTACTTTAGTTTTGTGAATAAGGAAATTGAGGTTATACTTGATGATTTTATTACTAAATTCCCTTGATTTTGTAGGTTTTTCGAATAATTTGAAAGAAGGGTTGAAGTATCAAGGAGTTGCAGTGCAGAAAAGTCAACCAGAATGCAGAAAAGTCAACTAGTCAACCAAAAAGTCAACCAGTCAACCAAAGTGCAAAAAAGTTAACCAGTCAACCAGAGTGCAAAAAACTTGCGCTGAGCGCTACCGTTGAGCGTCAGTTTCCACCAGTTTCACTGTTTTGCGCCTAAGCGTCACCATTGAGCGCCATTTTGGCGTTGAGCGCCGGCGACGCGTGTTTTGGGCCAACTTTCTGCTATTTTTATATGATTTGTTTTTGGCCTGAACCCGTTTTCTATTATTTTTCTGCCCTATTTAAAGACTTGGACGTCTTAGGGTTTGTATCTTTTGATGGCTTAAGCATAGAAACACACTTTTCACCCCTTTGGGGGCAAATTTGGGGATGTAGGAGCTCTCCCTTTCTCTTTCTTGGTTTTCAATCTCTTCCATTCCATTGTACACCTAGTCTCTCCATGACGATGGAGAACTAATCTTATTTGTTGCTAGGGAATGATGTAACCTCTAAACTCTTTTGTATTTGAATTGATTCTTGTTATTGATATATGCTTCTTTCATTAATTGTTAGAGATATTCCTCTTTGCTCAAATGCTTGTGATGTTTTATTCATGTATTGCACAAATCTTATGATTTGTAAGTATCAGGACATTTCGTACTCCTAGGGTTGGACGATTTGGGGATGTGACAGCTCTCCTCTTCTTTCCCTAGGATTGTTGTCAAGAGATATCTTACAAATCACGATCTAGGGAATTCTCCTGGGAGCAATATTACCTAGACATAGGAATAGGAGGATCGATTGCCTTTAAGCTTCTGTGTGAATGTAATGCACAATTAATTGCTAGGGAGACAAAACATCGTAAACTAGTAATTAAGGATAGGCTTTCTTCACCGAGACATCGGGTTTAAAGTAAATTAGAAAGTGGCATTAACATTAATGGAGAAGATGAATTTGTTTATGCTTGAGAGTGATTAGGTGAAATCTAAACCCTAACAACATATTCATCTCATATTATCAACATCATCCATTCACTTTTGTGTTTAACCTCAATTGATCAAATTGCATGCATATTTACTTTTATCGTTTTGCATTCAAAAACCCCCCAAAATATTATTCTTATAGTCTTAATTGGTTAAGCAAAAGCAAAATTGTTTAGTATCGTGAGTCTCTTGGGAAAACGATACTTGGTCTTACCATTTTATATTACTTGATACGATTCGGTACACTTGCCTAAGTCTTAACACATGGCATGGCCAGATGATCAGACGCAGGCTGGTGGAGAGGCTAGAGTAGTTGGAGCTTCAGCCATGGAGGATAATGCAGACGATGGTGATGAAGATGATGAGGAAGAAGAAGAAGAGGAGGAGGAGGAAGATTTTGATGACAACATGGGATGAGGAGTTGAGATGGCATCTACTGATGGATGCTATCGTTACTAGAACAGGATTTTTCTTATCTTTTGTTTTGTATTGATGAACTTATTTGCTTCTGTTGTTAGAATAGGATTGGATGTACTTGGCGTGAAACTTATATCTGATGCAATGGGTTGATGATTCTTTGTTGTGTGATGAGTTATGTTTGATGACGCTTTTATATTGATTGATGTTGAGATGATGCATGAGAAGCTATACAGGTGGTGGTTCACAATATGTGTGAACAGATGCATGATGTTATGATTGTGGTTATGATACTGAACAGGATGCTTATGTGAAATCATTGGAACTCGAAATTACCATGTGTGAGGTTTGAGATCCAAAGTTTTTGTTGTGAATGATTGCTATTACTTTGAAAGCGTCAATGACTTTGCCCAAGTTTCTATGAGTAAATCACTTGTTTGCTTGTGTCATATGATCAAGGCCATTTTTTATTATCCCTTTCTTAGCCAATGCATGAATTTTTAGCCCAATAAAAAAGAGCACAATGTGTTCTATCCTTTGAACCGTGAACCTTAAGCATGATTTGAAAAGAAACCCTTTTGCAAAAATTTTTACCTTGAGTTAAGTTGAGAACATTTGTGGGTTATTGATAAAGGTTCAAGTTTGGGGTTTGTTGGAAAATTTGAAAAGGAAGAAAATAAATAAGAATTGAGCTAAGTGTTGAGCAAGTATGGAAAACAAAAAGAAAAGAAAAGCTCAATGCAAGGGAAAAATGGGAAAAGTGAGAATGCTTTGTTTAAAGAGATATTTTACTTAAATATGAATGTCTCTCTTAACTCAAGGATTTTGTGATCCAGAAAAACCAATGTACTTCTTAGCCCAGCCACATTACAAGCCATGAAAAGTCCTTGTGATGATAACTTGCTTGAGTATGACTGATTGTGGTTAAATGAAAGGCAAAGTTAATTTTTGTAGCATTGTGATAGTAGAGTGAATGAGTGACCTCAATATACACTTGTGTGTTTGAGTGAAACATTTTCTTTGGTGAGGAGTAGTTCCATTTATACATGATTGCATCTTTGCTTGGTTGATTGATCATTCATGATAATAACATCTGTTGGAAATTTTGTGATTGTGTGAGAGCCACAATAAGTTTGAATGAAGGAATGCATCTGAACATCTTGACTAACATTGGTATGATAAGCTGAGTGTGGTTACTTGTCTTGGAAGTAAGAATTTTGAAATGTGTTGATCCATTGTGTTGATTGTGTGAAAGCCAAGTTACATCTTGTCTTGCTTGAGGACAAGCAAAGTTCTAAGTTTGGAGTTGTGATAACGGGTGCAAACACCGTTATTTGATACTTAATTTTGATACTAATGACACTCTTTTTTACTTAGAAACTAGCTTGAAATCATGAATTTGCTTAAGTTAGGAGAATAAAGAGAGTTGAAGGTGAACTAATTGATTTTATGCTTAGATTTCCTTGTTTTAACAGGAATTGAGATGATTTAGAAGAAGAGTTGAAGTAGCAAGAAGTTTGAACTCAGAAGAACTAGAAAAGCATCAGGAAGAGAAATTGCAATCCACACTTGGGCAACCTTTTAGAGGCCTTCAACGCAAATGCTTGTTGTTTCATGCTTGGGCGTCAATCCAGGGGGCACTGAGCGCAACTTTGAGCCGCAATTCTCGCCTAGGCGCCATTCCAGGGGCGCTGAGCGCCACTATTTGCTGTTTCACGCCTGGGCGCCCTAAGCGTAGGCGACTGGGCTTGAGTTGTGTTTTCTGTAATTTTTATGAGTTATTTAATGATTTGGACGACCTAAGGTTTGTATCTTTTGATAGAAGAGGCGCAGAAACACACCTTTCACCCCTCAAAGGCGGATTTTGGATGTAGAAGCTCCGATCTTCAACTTTTAGGGTTTTATCTTTCATTCTTTTCCATATTTCATCTAGTTTCACCATGTCTATGGTGAACTAAACTTCAATTGTTGCTGGGGAAACAATGTAATCCTTTGAAACTCTCATGTATTGAATTGATTTATATTATAAATGCTTTACTTCATTAATCGTTAGAGTTTTTCCTCTATACTCTATGCTTGCTTTGTTTAACTCATTCAATAGCATGATTATTGATTTTGTCGATATAGACACATACGGGGAAATCTAGAACTGGGAAAACTCTCCCAAAAGCAGTATTACCTAGACATAGGGATATGAGGATTGGTTGCCTTTAAGCTTTTGTGCGAAAGTAATGCAGAATTAATTGCTAGCGATACAAGACATTATGAACTAGTAATTAAGGATAGGCTCTCTTCACCGAGACATCGGGTTTAGGGTAAATTAGAAAGTGGAATTAACATTAATGAAGAAGACGAATTCATAAATACATGAGAGTGGATAGGATAAGTCGGAAACCCCAACAACATATTCATCTCATAATTTATAACCATTCACTTGTGCATTCTTGTTGTCAATTGATCAAACACTTGCATTCATGTTTATTTTCCGCATTATAAACCAAATGTTTTTGTTCTCAAGTCTTAATTAATCAAGAAATCACATGACTGTTTAGGCCATGAGTCTCTAGGGGAAACGATACTTGGTTATACCAATTATATTACTTGTTACGATTCGGTACACTTGCCGGAGTCTTAATAGTGTCCTACTTAATATGATAGGTGGCATTTTACCTGTTATAATATATGTAACTTTTATTACAAAAATGTCACTGTTACCCTTATTATGATAGGTTTCATAAAATACGTCATAATATATCTTAGTTTTATTACAAAATTGTCACCGGTCAATGTATTATGATAGGTAGATTTCACTTATCATAATAGTTTGTCATGAAATCTTTTTTTTCCACTAGTGTCTGCCCTATTTTTCTCTCTCTTATGCTGCTTTAACTCATTTTTTTTCTCTACATTAAAACCTAAATTGTTTAAAAAATCTTTGATTATTTAACTGTTTTTAAAATTGCATTGTTCTTGTATTGATTCTCTGTTCCTACTTTATTTATATTTGATTTTATTCATACCTCAAGCTCAGCATGAACTCCTTCTTCAACACTTTGGATTCACACTCCAAATACGAGTTAACCTAACACTTCATTACTAGATGATCATCCTTCACAACTTTACCCAGTTGCTTCTTTCCAAATTCAAGTTAGTAAGTAAAGTAATCCTTCTCTTCATGGTGAAGGAACCCAACACCAAGCAATGAGACTGCAAAATCTTCCCAATCTCGGAAGCCTTCATCTCAATCTCTTTCAAGAACAGAAAACACAACTTCAAATTGAACAAAAAGTTCAAAACCTAAATCTTCGGAACTCGTGTAGCATGACACAACTCGTGTAGCATGCACAAACCCGATTTACAAACAATCCAAATTTCAACAAAAAACCAATCAAGGATAACACACAACCTCCAGGATTCCTCAAAAATCAATCCAGGACTTAGAGTGATTAAATCACCGCGTTGTTTCCCATTGAAAACCCTAGAAAGCAAAAAGATGAAACATCACCATCCAATTACAACAACCCTTGTTAATAAACAAATTCTCTCCAATCCAATCACAATCCTTTCCAATAATACTCTTCAACATCTTCGCAACCTTAACAAAATCAAAACCAACACCCCCAACCAAAATTCAGGGATTGAAAGCAGCCACATTGATCAAAGTCTTCCGCGAAACACCGAGGTTTTCGTATTCATGAAGCTTCGAGATCAAGATCTCGGGTTTATATCGAAAAACCTAAGGTGTGAGTTTGAAAACCCTCCTCATCTTGGTGCGGGGTATCCCGAAGTTGCAGAGAGCCTAGTGATTCTCCATGAGCACAACGTCGTCGTTTACGTAAATCATATGAGGCGGGAGAAGGGGCGCGTACTCGGAAAGGGAGCAACCCACGCTCTCGAAGAAGGGCTTGAATTCGTTGATGGGTGGTAGCGGAGGTACCGTGAGATGGAGCGCTTGGTATTCACGTGCGGTATGTGCGAGTGGGTTTTAGCGAGGAGGTCCTGGATGAAGTAGGGCGAGTTTTCGAAAGGGGAACATTGTAGGTATGGCTTCAATTCAGAGGGATGATAATAGAGAAACACAGAGAGTGAAGTTAGATGGAAGAGAAGACACATATTTGGGTCAACGCGCAGCTAAGGAAAACCCACTACCATGTTGGTGCCTTTCAGAAGCCACACAAAAGCTCACAATACTATGTTAATAGGAATACAGAAGAGAGGAAAAAAGATGGACGTATGGCCGGAAGAGCTGTGAAGAGAGAAAAAACAAATAAATTGGAAATATAGTCACAAATTTTATTACATGTAGAGGAACAAGATGATCAACCTTGACCTTTTGTTCAAACATAGATGTTGTGATCATCTTAGTCGAATCAATAATGATCATTTTTTCCTTTTGCCTTCCATCACTCATACCAATGTCTAACATGTTGTTGA
>JAJDEZ010014720.1:2018992-2038788 GCA_027743565.1 Vigna trinervia
AAAAATAATCAAGTGAGACTCATGTTTAATGTGAGTCACAAAAATAAATATTAGAACCGTTAGATCTTATAATAAATGGTCAATATTAAAATACATGTCCTAAAAAACTTTTAGTCTTGATGATCTATGAACGGTTGTACCGTACGCCTCAGGTTTGCACCTCTCACTCTCAAAAAAGTAACTTTCTTACTAGAAATATTTGTATGTGTGTAAAGTGAGAGAAATAGTTATCGTAAGAGTAATGTGACTTTAGTTATAGAAAACTTGTAACGTTCACCAGCCATGAGACATTCAATGCTCAATCTTAGCTCCCCTCTTAACATGATAGTATTTTCACTTGAAATACCCCCCACCCCACACATTCACACACATGTTCAAGAATTGTAGATTCATTCAACCACTACGAATCATATTTGACCTCTGCTAGTAGTGGAATGAATATCGGAAACAAACTGGGACGCATAGCCTAAGTTTAAAGTACGAATAAGAAACAATATGGACTGTCCTTAACAGAAAGGAATGAACCTCGGAAACAAACTGCAACGCATTAAGAGGAGAGGGGAAATGAGAAGGGGGCGGAACAGCATACCATGCAGAGAAAAATGAAAAAGAAGAGACTATTTAGGTTGTTAACAAACAGGCCAGCTGGCACAATTCTATTGGAGAGGAAGATTCTGGTATCATGCATGACAAGAATGTGAAATAAACGTGAGGAAGAGGAAATATGAGAGGTTTATGAAATTGAGTGACTTGGGACATGTTGCGTGTTCCCTTGGCATTTGGGACCCTGTCGTAACCTGTTTCTAGATTTTCTTTCCATGATGTTCTACTTTTCTAGAGAGAAAACCTTGGAATCCTAGTTAATATCCCTGTTTTATTGTTCTGTTATATAGAGCCTTATCATTGAGAATCACTAGATTCATAAAGCTGGAAGAGTTTAATTCATTATCATTCCTATGCAGGTCAGGAACATACTGAATGACCGCAAGAAGCTTCGGAAGGTGATAGATCCAGAGATGGCTCGAAATTCTTACACCATTCAGTCTATAGTCATGTTTGCCAATCTGGCATCAAGATGTGTTCGAACTGAGAGTAATGAGAGACCGTCCATGGCAGAATGTGTAAAAGAACTCCTAACGATTATCTATACAAATTCAAAAGGCTTGGGTATGGTTATGCATACTTTGAGAATGATCTAGTGAAATCACAGTTTAGACACCAAAATTATGATGATTTCTTGATGATAATAAAAAGTGAACTCCAACAGTTCTTCCATTCAGATATACGCCAAACAGATTAATATGATCAGTACAAAGCATAACAACTTGGCTGATTTTACGAGATGAGGAACTCAATCCTTCATGGCCGAGGCAGAAAGAGCATTTCCATTTTCTCTTCTCCACCACCATTCATGCCTCATGTCACTCGCACCCTTTTGGTCACATGGCAAGAGTGTTAACGAGACCTCAACAAAATAAATCACTTCCCCAGAAAATGTTCCCCGACTTTCTAAAATTAATATTTTATTTGGGCATATGATTGGTATGGTTCAACATGTTCCATATGTCACCTTCAAATTTCAAGAATGACCATACACATTTAAATCATTGTTTTAATTATATTGAAGAAACACAGTTAATAAAGATTTGTAATTTCATGCATCTAATATCTGGCTCTTAAATAAAGAACCATGTACTTGACTTGGTATACTTTATCACATGTTATGTTACCATTACCAGCTTCACAATCTTATCCATTATTACATGACTGTCTAAGCCAGACAAGGAAATAAAAAATTTAGAAAACAGTATGCTGTAATTTACCTGTAACATTCAGTCCCTGTCCTAAAGATAAGAGAAATAAATAAGGATGCATGATACCACTCTCTATTCTCCAGTCAAACTTAAAACCACCACGTCCATCTTGCTATCAATGCTGAAACAGATATTCCAAAATCACAAATAAGAAACTTTACCCAAGGACATGTATTTGAGTATAAGATTGCGTGGAAACACATAACATACAAGCTTTCAAGGAAACTGAGACAATGACAACACTACCTTGACAAATATTTTGCAACCCATATGCACATTCATATAGTCTTTTGTTTATCATACTCTGACAGATCTGATTCTGCAGTCGTACTTGAAAGAGGGAGTTCCTTGCACATCAAGTACTTGCGTCTCTGCAACATCAGCAGGACTAAAATACTATCTGTCTTTACAATTTTGTAATCTGCTTTTGTGTACATTTTAAATGGAGCTTCGTCAATCATTCTGCAATGCAAGTAAACCTCTTTTGAGGAACTCATCTGAGAAATTAATTCCTCACTTGCCTTTAGAAGATGCCAGCCAATCCCCCTCCTGAATAGAATCAGAAACATACACTCAGAATGTTAGTGACATTGAGGTAGTTTAACAGTCAGTTTTAAAATGTTAGCTAAGACATAGGAATTTAGGATTAACAATGTATGTCGGATTGGATAAACTTGATAATGAAATCTGATGCTCAAAGCAACTAGTAGAGGCTTTGCAACAGTCATGCACTCATTCACGGAAGGTAAACCATAAAGTTTTAAAATTGAACATGACATTGTATTACTTGCCGAATTATGCTTGGAAACAAGAATATAGCTGCAATTGCCAGGATGATGTCAATCTATGTCTGTAGTCAACAGATGTAAATTAAATATTTAAATATAAATTGCAAATTTTTCAAGGTAGCAGAAATGCTTCATTATTTAAATCTAATTGCGGGTTTTCCCTACTCAAATTGCCATGTAAAAGAAGCAATGTAAAATTGCATATAAAATATAAAACGTACATTTATCCCCTGCCTCACTAGAATGGAGAGACAACACACAATTAACTTCCTTGATAAGAACCACCTTGTCTCATAGTTTCACAATTTTATTAGATTAGAACCAAGTCATCTTTCTTTATCATTAGATTACACTAGAGGGGGAGACATTCATAATTTTCACATAGTTTGAGAATAAAGCCCATATCAAGAACTTTTCATTATTGGGAAGAACCAGTTAAGTCTTTTATACTATTTATAGACACATTTGTTCCACAACATGAATCAAAAACACAAGCTCCAATTCAAGTTTCCACCCTATTGAATATTCCAACTCAAGACTCAATTTCTTGAATGAATAGACATGCTTCAGTTCGAACAATATAAAGTGACAATATTCAAAGTTGAGCCCAGAATATAACACTTGTCAAAAAACAACTGAAAGTCTTACTCATCAACCCAAACAACAATCATTCTTTCAAAATTTAGCAAAAGCACAAGTTGAATTAATCAATGAAACTTCAACAGATTTCTTCAATAATTTGTTAATCAGACCTAAACCACTACTGAAAAAAAGTATACTAAATCTCTCCCAAGTAAGAACCCATCTAACCCAGTCTAGAAATTACAGTTATAGCAGGTACAGGAAAGGTATAAATACTCAAGATAATTTATAAGAAAAAAATATCAAGTTCATCATACTACAAAAAGACTCAGTAGTTCCTTAGATGCTATTGGCACTATTCTCCAATTACAATTGAAGTATCATCCCGGTAACTTATGCAGATAACTAATACAAACTTCTATTATGGAAGTAAAACTTCAGTACTCTTAAAAAAACAATATCCAACGAACTTGATCTAAAATTTGTCCATCAAAAAATTACACCTGAAATTCCTACACGTCTATTTTTTTCTGGCCAAACCAATGCTCAAATATTTAACAGAAAAATAAAGGAAGTTTAAAAATCATTGATGATATGACTTTTAATATAGTTACGGTAAAAATCAATGAATTTCCCATACACAGGGTTTGAGATTTACATGAAAGTTTTATCCTCTCATTCATATTGTGATCCTTAATTTGTGATTACCTTAAAGTTAAGAAACTAATTATATGTTACAATTTGTGATTGTTTTCTTTTTATAATCATGTCATAAATAAAAAATATTCAATGACTTTGTCAATAATTAATCTCCTTCAAATAACTTGGACTGATCACCTTTAATAAAGATGGTAGAAATCAACGAATTTACATACATTGGGTTTTGGGTTGTGATTAAGTTATATTAAGTTATATTCTGTCATCTAGAAACAAATCATTCTCAAATGCCTTTCAGGTAATTATCGTAGAAGTTAAGAAACTAGCTATATATAACAGTCTGTAATTGTTTTCATTCTACAATCATGTCACAGGCAAGTATTTACAAATATTCTCAATGATGAATCACAATCAAAAAATTTGACGGGTCACTTTTTATAGTTTGCCTTCCCAACCACGTTTGCGATTAAACAATAGAGTAAAACCTACAATTTGCTCAATATATTAATTTGAAAAGAAAACGCATTCCCAACTATATATAGAAAGATAAACATGTTGTTTTAAGTAATTGTAAGAGTGCAGATACCTCCTGAGAGATTTTTCCACAGCCATGTTACAAATGTAGGGTGAATCCCTCGGAGGGGTGGGCGAGGGAACGGAAGCATTGGCGCCTCTTCTGTTGAAACAGATCTCGACAGTTCCAGCCAAGGGCGCTCCATCGTCTTCTTGTAATGGTTCTTCTTGTAGTGGTTCTTCCTCGTCTTCTTTAGCAGCAGCAGCAGTAGGTGGCGATGGTGTTTGAGTGTAGAAGGCGACGAGCGTGGCTGTGTTGGGCAGGAGGGTCAGGCGTTGGAGGAGGTACTGGTTGATGAGGAAAGCGAGGAGGTTGACGTAAGCGGCGGGAATGAGCAAGGACTCGGCAAAGGAATGGGCAAGGAGGAGAACGGTGGAACGGGTCTCGTAGGGGCGCATGAGGCGGACGGAGAGGGAGCCGGAGGGGAGGTCGCGGCGGTAGAGGAAGGATTCGAGGGAGTTGAGGCGGCGAAGGTCGTCGTCGGTGAGGAAGCCGGTGGTGAGAGGGGAGGAGGAGGAAGAGTGGGAAGAGGAGAGTTTGAAAGCGGGGAAACGGGGTTTGGTGGAGGTGAAGAGAGAGAAGTGAGAAGGCAGAGAGAGAGAGAAAGAGAGGTTTTGGATTTGGATTTGAGGGTCGGAGGGGAATGAGAGGGAAAACAGTGACGATGGTACTGCCATGGCGTAATTAGAACTTCCAAGTTAGTTAGAAAGGCTGTGTTTGGGTGGTGGTGGTTCTGTGATTCACTCTGTTAGAGAGATAGAAGAGATCTTAAGATGCCTAAACCTATCACTGGATAAAGAAGGGTCACTGAAAGATACTACAAGTGAAGTGAGAGATAAAGTGTAAAAAACAAACTTATAATTACTGCTCCAGGCATCGATGACAAATTTTGGATTCACTCTTTTTTTTTTAATTTTTTTTCATTTATACCTCCAATAACAATTTATGAGATTTTGACTTATATATATGTATGTATTTTACATTTTTTTTATGAAAAAAAATTATAATTATAAAAATAAATATAAATTATTTTTACAATTTAATTTTAAATTATTTTTATTTATTTTGTAGGTAACTTTTATTTAGTTAATTTTTAAAAATGATTAAGTATCAAAAAATAATCAAATAAAAATGATTAAATTTAAAAAAAAAATGAAAAATGTGAACAAAGAGATAAATTCTTTATACACACTAGTGGAAAAACGCTGTTTAACGTCGGTTATTTTGGGCTTTTAACGTCTTCTTCACAACCGACGTTTATACTGGTGACGTTAACGGGACGTCCAACATCCACATAACAGACGTCTATACAGACGGCTAAAGGCAATATATAGACATCGGAACAAGCAATAACCGACGTCTAAGAGCATATAAACACATCGAACATGTCACTAACCGTCGTCTAATGTCACTATAGACCTCGGTGTACGCATTAACCGACGTCTAATATAGTGGTTGTGTTTTAGTGCAGTTTTGTTCCTCTCTTTGGATAGCCTAATAGTACACTCTTTCTTTACTAGTTTCCTCTGAAAAAAAAGCTTGCGTCTTTTGAATTTCTCATGACATTTGAACCCAAAACCGAACCTGGGTTCTTGCCTAGTTCCATTTTCAACCGCAAGATGGAAAAATTACAGTGAAACGATAACTAGGCAACAACCCAGGGTCGTTTTTGGGTCGAAAATCCACGAGAAATCCAAAAGACGCCGTTTTTTCTGAGAGGCATCTAGTAAAGGAAGAATGTGGTACTGCGTTACCCCAAGAGAGGAACAAAATTGCACTAAAACACAACACAAGGAAAAAAAAATTTAATCAGTTGAACCAAAAGACTAATATAATCGGTCTAAACAAAGTTTAAACGATTTAAATAAAAAAACACGCACCTGGAATGCAATGCTACAAGAGAGAAAAAGGAGAGGAGGAAGACGACGATGTTATTAGAAACTAGAATGCAATGACGCAAGATAGAAAAAGGAGAGGAGGAAGACGATTAAATGAGGCGAGTCTGCAAGGCGAAACTGCAATGCCGCGAAACTCCTCCGAGTCTACGGTTTATTTAACATGAAACTAGGCGTCGGTTGCTACAGAAACTGACGTCTATAGTCACGTAGACGTCGGTTATATTACTAATGTGACGTCGAATAAAACTTTTAATCTACCTATTAGACGTCGGACATAAGGGGCACTGACGTCTACGGCGCTGATCGGATTGACGTTTCATTTCCTGTCAGGGAAGTAGACGACGATTGTCCTGAGGCGCCGACATCTATAACATTTTAGACGTCGATGCCACTTTACCGGACGTTAAATTGCCTGCGAGTTTGGTGAATAGCATTAATTACAGTCACATAGACGTCGCATCCCCAGAAGTCCGACGTCTAGGTTGCAAAAGTTGACTGTCTTCCCACCTTCCGGACATTATAAACGTCGGTTTTTTACTACGTGACGTCTAAGCGCCTGGGAATCAGGTGAAGAGCATTAATTGCAGTCAGGTAGACGTAAGCCCCCCGTCACAACCGACTTTAATGGGGCAGGAAAGACTGTCTTCTCGCCTACCTCAGGCCCTTGGACGTCGGTTTCGGGCAGAGCAGACGTCGAATATATCATAGACGTCGTTTGCTATAAAAACCGACGTTCAGTTTACCAACTTATTTACGGTAATGCCCCCGTCCGCTAGTAAACGTCGGGCTATCGCCCAACCGACGTCTTATGGGTGACGTTAAACAACGTTTTTCTACTAGTGACAATAATATAGATATAATTTGGTTTGAAATGAAAAATACATATAATTAGGTCATGATGAGATTATTAGACTTGATAATTAGGTGTTTTTCTTGTTTGGTCTTGAACTCGATTTATTCTTGGCTATTGCTTTCTATGCCTTATCAAATTTCTCTTAGAGAAAAATAAGAAAGACTAATGAGAAAGAGAGAACACCACACACTACAGAGATACTGTAAGCACATATGCTCCTTTGATATGAGTATAAGATTTTGTTTCAGTATAATGGAGACCGAGAACGTGCTAATCCATTCCTTCTTTTGCACTTTCGAACACACCACTTTTTTCCTAACGCCGCTCGGGGGTTTACCTGCACAAAATGCTCCAACGCTTAAGTCAGAATCACTCTAAGGCGGATTTTAGTAGTAAATTAATTCATTCCTAACCTGGTTATTAACCCTGCATTTATAGGCTTAATGAAATGGCCGGCCCATATCCAATCTGTTAATTATCCGTGAATATCGCACATAATCCACTAACTATCCGTAAATATCGCACCTTAGTGGTTAGTGTGATTGTGCATGTTGACTAGTTGTTATCTACCCGAAAGACCCGCCGTCAACGAGCAATCATAACTTATCTCATCTAATCGATTGACTATTAGAGAAGTAGCACATAAGCCCCCCAAGTTCCTAGCGACTACTTAGTAGGCACGAAGGGGTTTAAAGCCTAAGGTAGTCTTTGATGTGGAGTAACCGTTGATAATAGGACACATGTCATTGCGTCAGTTGGATTTGAAAGGTCGACTCCTCTTCAGCGTTGGATTCATGGGTAATGAAGGGCTTGGATTTATTATGGAAACCGTTTTTCTAGGCTATAAATACGAGTAGGGTCCCCCGTCATTTTCACATCTTATCTCCTTTTTTCCTTCTCCTCTGATCGTGTTTGCTGCAAGGTGATTATGTCTTCTCCTTCCGCCGATGAGATTGCCAGTGAGGGTCTGGGGTATGCTGATGATGCGACAGAGTCATCGTCTTCAGTAAGTTCTATCCTTGGATCTGAGAATAAACGCTCCGAGGGGGAAGTGGAACTGGAAGTTGACAACACACTAGAATGGTTCGACGTTGCCCCTCCTCTTACTGTTAAGGGGTACAAATGGGCTCCCTACGAGGTAGGCTTGCACGCTCCTTACTTTACTACCAGTGCTTTTATAGAATTTTTGGTGGGTCGAGTATGCATGTTATCTGACGTAAGGGATGTCGAACGCATTAAGCTAGTAGTTTGTAGGGAAAATGAGCGGGCATGCCATGGTCATGAAGGTTAGGATCTAGATTTCTTTTATGAATACGTCACGCTGTTTTGGGACCTAGGTGTCTGGCTTCCCTTTTCCGACTTCCAAATGGGCGTTCTGCGAGCTTTGAACGTATGCCCAACTCAACTACATCCGAACGGGTGGAGTTACATGCAAGCTTTCTCTGTGGTTTGCTCTGCTCTCCTCTTAACCCCTACTCACGCTGCCTTTCTTTATTTTTCCAAGTTATACCTATTGCGAGCAAGTCTGGGGTATCCCTTGTCCCCGTGAAGGACAAGCAATTGTTCACTTTATTTAACACATCGTACAAAGATTTCAAGACCAATTTCTTTAAGGTTGCTATTAAAGACTCTAGTTGGTCAGCCTTTTACTCGGGGGACGGTCAGCCAAATTTTCCTTTTTACTGGATGTCCGAGCCGAAGAAAGTGATTTCCTGGTCGGAGGCTAAAATGACCCCTAACGAGCTAGATGTAATCAGCCAGCTTGATCAGCTACCCCGAAGGATCTCATCTCGCCGGTCTCCTAGGTTCTAACACTCTACGTGCTAAAGTGTTTGGTAAGATACTTTCATTAGCCCCTTTCGGCCACCTATGACTTATCTAAATTTTTCTTCTCATTTCATATTTATACGATGGCATGGAAAAGCATCAGGCTTTTTTAGCGATGATTGTTAAGACCCTGGCAAGTGTACCAGATCGTATCAAGTAATATAATTGGTAAACCCAATATCGTTCTCCCAAAGGACTCAAAGGCCTTATCTTTCGTGTAAATCAATATCGTAAGACTTGTAGAGAAAATTAACTTGTGGTTTGAATGCAAAAACAAAAAGTATACATGCAAATGCAAGTGATTCAATTGACAAGAAAAAGGTATGGATGAATGAAGTTTTTGGGGTTTACAATTTCATCTTATCCACTCTCTTATATCTACTCTTCTTATTAAATTCGCTTTATTATCTAATTGTTATGCAAACTTTCTTAGTCTACCCTAAACCCGATCCCTCGGCGAGAAGAGCCTACTACTAGTTACTGGCTTACTATCCCTAGTCTCCCCTAGTAACTAGCAGTGCAAGTATCACACAAGCAAAATACAATTGATCGTCCTACCCCCTATCCCTAGGTGGTATTGCTTAATCAAGGAATTCCCTATCAGTTCATGACTTCTCCGTACGTCCCCGTATCGACAAAGGCAAACATCTATTTATCAAATGAGTTAAATGATAATAGCTTAAAGCATAGATAAAGAACCCAACAATTGATAATAACAGCATATGCAAGCATATGAATAAAACAAGAATTTCAATATAAGAGAGTTTCAAAAGATTACATTGTTCCCCAACAACAAAGGGTTTAGTTCACCATTAACATGGTGAAACTAGATGAAATACAATGATAGAATGGAAAAGCAAACCGTAGATTGGATAAAATGGAGCCTAAGCATCCAAGAAATCTTCTCCAAGGAGTGTAAAATAGCTCTGGACGTCCTCTTCTGCCAAAAGAATAATATTTGAATCGCACTGGGGCTATATATAGGGCATAAAAGTAACAGAATTTAAGCTCAAGCCCAGCAGACAACCGTTCAGCGTCCAATTTTAGCGCTCAGCGGTTTCCCTCAAGCTGCACCACCGCTCAGCGGTTAGTTTCACCGCTGAGCGGTTTGCCTCTAATCGCTCTAGACGCTCAGCATCACCGCCTGGGCGCCAGACAATGGCTTTCCCTCGAATAATGGCGCTCAGCGGTGCATTTTGATGTTGAGCGGTGCATAGACTCTTCTTTTCTTCATTTTTCTTCTTCTTCCTTGAGTCTAAGACTTTCCTTCTTCAATTCCATCCTTAGTTCTCATAAAAAACCTGCAAAACAATGCAAAACAAGCATAATATCTCTAAAAACAACTTTTGACTCTCAAATGACTCAACTTAAGTGTTTTACTTGATTCTAAGCTCATTATAAGCCATAAAAAGTGTATTTTGATATCAATTTAAGCATGAAAATAACGATTTTTAGACCGTTATCAATGATGGCCTGCAAGAAAGAGGAGCTCAAGAAATCTGGGGAAGGCACTGTTAAACCCCTGGCAAGTGTACCAGATCGTATCAAGTAATAAAAATTGGTAAACCCAATATCGTTCTTCCCAAAGGACTCGTAAGCCCTCATCTTTCGTGTAAACTAATCTTTTAAGACTTGAGAAAAGAAATTAGTTTTAATGATTAAAATGCAAAAAAAAAATAAACATGCAAATGCAGGAATTCAATTGACGAGAGAAACTATGAATGAATGAGGTTGTTGGGGTTTACAATTTAATCTTATCCGCCCTCATATATTTACTATTCTCATTTACTTTGCTTATTTATCATATTGCCATGCAAACTTTCTTGGTCTACCCTTAACCCAATCCCTTGGTGAAAAGAGCCTATTACTAATTACCGGCTTGCTATCCCTAGCCTCCCCTAGTAACTAATAATGCATAATGAGCGGAAGCAAAATACAATTGATTGTCCTACCCCTATCCCTAGGCGGTATTAACATAATCAAGGAATTCTCCCCAGTTCATGACATTATTGTACGTCCCCGTATCAATAAAGACAAACAACATCTACCGAATGAGTTAAACGGTAGAAGCATTAAGCAAAGGTAAAGAACCCAACAATTGATAAATCAAGCATATGCAAGCATATAAAGTAAACAAGAATTTCAATATATGAGAGTTTCAAAAGATTACATTGTTCCCCAACAACTAAGGTTTAGTTCACCATAATCATGGTGAAACTAGATGAATTAAATGGAAGAATGGAAAAACAAACCCTAGATTTGATAAAGTGGAGCCTAAGCATCCAAGAAATCTCCTCCAAGGTGTGTAGAGCAGCTCTGGACGTTTCTCTCTGCCAAAAGAATTACATTTGAATTCGTACTAGGGCTATATATAAGCCAAAAAGATAACAGAAAAGATCTCAGAATCCAAAATATAAAAACAGACAACCGCCCAGGCGCCTAAATTGGCCGCTCAGCGGTTTGCCTCAATGCACGCCACCGCCCAGGCGCCTAAATTGGCCGCTCGGCGGTTTGCCTCAATGCACGCCACCGCCCAGGCGCCAGAAATGATCGCTGAGCAGTTTGCCTCTTGTCGCTCTAGACACTCAGCGTCACCGCCTGGGCGCTAGACAACAACTTTTCCTTGCACTAGGACGCTCAGCGGTGGAATTGACCACTGAGCGGTTCACAAACTCTTCTTTTCTTCCTTTTTCTCCTTCATTCTTAAGTCTATGACCTTCCTACTTCATTTCCATCTTCCATTTTCATCAAAAACCCTGCAAAATAATGCAAAACAAGCATAATATCTCTAAAAACAACTTTTGACTCTCATGTAACACAACTTAAGAGTTTTAGTTGATTCTAAGCTCATTTTAAGCTACAAAGAGTGTGTTTTAATATCAAATTTATGCATGAAAATAACGGTTTTGAGACCGTTATCACAACCCCAAACTTAAAACTTTGCTTGTCCTCAAGCAAAACAAAACAAGACTTAGCCTTCCAATTTTTCATCAAGTAGTTCTACATGAAAAATCCTTTTCTTCATAACAAGTTAATTCAGATTTTCAGTGGAATCCTACCAAAATGCAAGCATGCTTTCAATCCAATCTAATTCACTTACTCCAATATTTCCCAACAGATGTTTTATTCATGAATGATCAATCCACTAAGCATAGATGTAAACATGGATTTCAACAATTCTTACCAAGCAAGTGTTTCACTCAATCATTCAAGTGTTTTAAGGAATCACTCCACTCTTTATTATTCACATGTCATATAGAACAATATTGCCATTTATCTAAAACAATCAAAATCCTTACATGCAAATACCATCACGAGGGCTTTTCCAAGGCTTGTAATGAGGCTAGGCTATCAAGACAATTTGGTTTTTCTAGATTGGAAAATCCTTGAGTTAAGAGAACTATTTCATCATTGAAAAGGTTCAAGTTTAAACTCTCTCTATCACCAAACTCCTTTATTCCCAACTTCTTCCCTTTTTATCAATTTTGCATTGAGTTCCTTTTTCATGCTTTTATTTTTCTCTTTTTCTTCTTTACTCATGCATTTTTTTCTTTTCAATGCTTGAACTCAATGCTCTTCTTTTGCCTTTCAATTTTCCCCATACAACCCCAAACTTGAACCTTTTCATCACATAAGATTATTCTCAACCCTACTCAAGATAAATAATTTCAAATCAAGGGTTCTCATCCTGTTTAAGGCCAAGGTTCAAAAAGGGTATAAAATTTTAAACTTGTTGGGTGAAATTTTGGCTAGATAAGGGCTTCCAAACATGGCCTTGATCATATAACATAAACATGCAAATCAATCAATTATCAAGACTAAGGCAATATCATTCATAATTCCCTGTGAACAATACATATATCAGTAAGAACTCTGGAGCTCAAAATCTCACACACATGCTCTCTCTCACATCATTCATTTATCCTGCTTAGCATCACAATCACAATCATGAACCACAACACATCTATTCATATAAGTGAATCATTTAACTGGATATCAACACACATACATTCTCAGTCAACCACATTCAATCATTATCAAATACTTGTCATGTAATTTTAATACTACCATTAGAACCATTGTACAAGCCAAGCATAGACACAAAATAAAAGTTCAACCTATTCTACCAATTGAAAGTACAAAAGAAAAAAGAAAAAAAAAATCCCTGTCTAAGTACTGGCATCCATCAGTAGATGCCCTCAACGCAAGTCCTCATCTAAGTCCTCCTGGTCTCCATCATCAGCATCTTCAAAATTCTCTTCATTATCATCATCCATATCTGGTGCTTCAGCTGCTTTAGCTCTGCTGCCTTGTGCTTGCTCCTGAGGCTAAGCCATAGTTTCATGGAACTCGTTCATAGTCCACATGTGTGCTGGTGGTTGTTGATACAACCCTACTATCATCTCAGAAGTGGCTATCTGTCCTCTGCGAAGAGCCTCCATCCTAGCCTCTATCATGGACATATACATGTCCCTCATCTGGAATGGCTCAGCATGATGTGCCGGTGCATCTTCAAGTACTTGCTCCTGCTGTGCTGCCTCCTCTTCCTCACAGTATTGCTGATAATAAGAAGCATCTATAGCCTTCCTAGGCCTCTCATATGGTGGAACTACAGTGTCCACCCCAGCCTGCTGACACAAAAAGGTAATCAGGGATGGATGTCTCAACGGTGTCCTGCTACTTACAATAGTAGCACAGCTCTAAATCTCGTCAGCAATGACTTTCCCAATATTCACATCCAACTGCCTCAACATGCAGTAAATGAAAATGATCCGATGCATGGTGATGTTAGAAACATGTGAGCATGGCTGAATGTTGGCATGAGTAAATACCATCCAGTATTTTGCCAAAGGCGTCAAATCTACCCTTTTTATGTTGATGGGCAGTCCATTAGGGTAGTTCTGAAAGTGCCTTCCAGGAAGGCACATAACCCTCTCAATATCTGCTATATCTCTGAACCCCCCAACAAGTGCTGCATATTGGCATTGATCCCCTGGCCATTCAGTGCCCAAAAAGTTGTTAATGGTGTCAGAATCATACCTGATGATCTGTCCCCTCACATAGCTCATATATCTACCAGCATCAACTCCTCCTCTAGGTAAAGCATTTGTATAAAATTCCTTCACTAATTCAATGCTGGCAGGTGCAGGATATGTAGTCAACCTCTCCCAATCTCTTCTCATGATTTCCGCTCCAAATTCAGGAGCCAAGTTTGGGATAAAAGTGGCCTTCCTCTCCATTAATAATCTCCTCTCCTGCACAGTCACAATGTTCCTCATGTTTCCTGGAGAGGAACCTAGGCGAATAAAATCTTCTTGGCCTCTCAGGTTCCTTCCTTTTGTTACCAAGAGTTTTCACCCTTCTTGATGATGATGACATTTATGCATAATATTCAAAATAATACAGAGATACATCATTAGAGGTTAATATATCATCAATTCAATTCCAAACTGATCACATCCCACCATTTAGAGAAAAACAGGGCTCCTCAGTGTCCCTGCATCAAGAATCAAGCATTCAACAAAATCTGCAGTAGACCGCCCAGGCGCCATAGTTGGCCGCTCAGCGGTTTACTTCCAGCTGCACCACCGCTCAGCGTCAAAGGAGACCG
The DNA here is from genome assembly GCA_027743565.1 of Vigna trinervia. NCBI lineage: Eukaryota > Viridiplantae > Streptophyta > Magnoliopsida > Fabales > Fabaceae > Vigna > Vigna trinervia. The sequence continues at coordinate 2,033,597 of JAJDEZ010014720.1, forward strand.
TTCAACGGTGGTGACAAAGGATTCTTAAAAACCTTTTTAAAATCGCCTTATTCTCCATTCTAACACTGATTCCATTAATCCAGACCAAAATCATGCAGTTCAATCGGTTTAAACAGTTCCTATTTCATCAACTCATGCATAGAAATAAAAAACCCTAGTTTATCATCTTCCTACACATGTTCTTCATCAAATTCAAATTTAGAAACCCTAAGAATGAAATTGCACAACTTACTTGAATGGAGAAACTAGATGCTTGCTAAATTCCTTTCAATTGATGACGAATGCCTCTCAAGTGTACAAACTCTCAACAAAAACCCCAAACTTTGACAAGACAATGATAGAAAGAAGAAATTTTTGTGATTGGGTGATGAGAAAAAGTGGGGAAATCCCTTTGGAAAACCTTTGAAAGTGAATTTGGGTGCTAGGGTTCACAAAGAACGCATGGGCGAGATTCAGAGAGAGTTTTCGAAAAGTGCAGAATCCAAAAACGCTGAGCTTTTAAAAGCCCAAGCGAAGTCTGCGCCGCCACCGCTCAGCGGTAAATATGCACCGCTCAGCGGTGGACAGAAAAAAATTTCTCTTCTTTGCTTGCTTTTGCATAATTCCACCCTTTTGCACCTGATTTTAACCTTCAATTTTTCAATTTCATGCCTTTCCCCTCTCAGATGCTCATACAAACATATAATGACCTTAGGACAGAACAAAAAACAAATAATTAACTAGGTTGCCTCCCAGGTAGCGCTTGTTTAACGTCACGAGCCTGACCCAAACCTGTTTAGCACTCATCAGTAAGTGCAATTCTTACCAAGACCCATCAATAGGTGTACCTTCCTGTATCCTTTAGTAGATACATAGAATTTAGCATCCCTCAGTAGATGCTACCCAAAAAGAGTTTAAAAATACTAATAGTTACAAGTTCAAGTAAAAGAAAATTAATGTACAACAATCACTGGGGTGCCTCCTAGTAAGCGCTCTTTTAACTTCATTAGCTTGACTCGGTAGAGTTCAAACACCCATCAGTAGGTGTTGATACTCCCTTTGCTTGATATTCTTTTCTTCTTCTTCTTCCTGCTGAATTTCTTCAGAAAGTTAATAACACCAAGCACTTGTTTCCATGTCTCCATCATAGGAACTTTAATTTCCAATTTCTTAAAGATCTCCATAAAGCACTTAAAGTTCATTTTCTTCCTATGATACTTCTTTGGATGAGGAAAAGGTTTTTCATATGATCTTTTCTTCTTTCCTCTCTTCCTCCTTTTATTTTTTTCTTTCTTTTTTATTTTCACAATTTTTCTCTTTTTTTCTTTCTTCTCAACCACTGCCTTTTTCTTATCATCATCTTTATCTCCCTCACTCAACCTTTCTATTTCTATCTCTTCTTTCTCTATTTTTTTCTCCTCAACAACCTTTTATGTTTCTGTTTCTTCTATCTTTTCATCAACATTATCACTTTCCAAACTAGTGGCCTGGTATTCCTCCCTAGGGTTAACCTCAGTATTAACCCTAGAATTCAATATTTCATTGGATTGACGAATCTGTATCTCCAATCTTTTATTCCTTGCTTCATTCTCTTCTGTAGAGGAGAGAGTAATTTGGATAAGTCGTTCCAATGTCTTGTCCACTTTGTTGATTTGCTCTTTCAAAGCAGACACTTGTTGCCCTAATAGTAGTTGTTGATGTGGATCTCCTGCTTCTCCATTCCAACTTTGATCCATGCTTGAGTGAGGTTCCCACCAGTAGTTGAAATCATTTTGATAGAATTGAGTGCCCTTAGAACCAAATTCTTGTAAATACTGCATCTGTAAACATTAGCACAAAATCCTAGAAATAATTTATTAGAACAAAAAAAAAATAAACATAAAAATCAAGTCAAAATTAATCAATTTACACTACTCAAAAAAGTTAAACCAAGAGTCCCCAACAAACGGCGCCAAAAACTTGTTAAACCCGTGACAAGTGTACCAGATCGTATCAAGTAATAAAAATTGGTAAACCCAATATCGTTCTTCCCAAAGGACTCTTAAGGCCTCATCTTTCGTGTAAACTAATCTTTTAAGACTTGAGAAAAGAAATTAGTTTTAATGATTAAAATGCAAAACAAAAATAAACATGCAAATGCAGGAATTCAATTGACAAGAGAAATTATGAATGAATGAGGTTGTCGGGGTTTACAATTTCATCTTATCTGCCCTCATATATCTACTCTTCTCATTTACTTTGCTTATTTATCATATTGCCATGCAAACTTTCTTGGTCTACCCTTAACCCAATCCCTTGGTGAAAAGAACCTATTAGTAATTTCCAGCTTGCTATCCCTAGCCTCCCCTAGTAACTAATAATGCATAATGAGCGGAACCAAAATACAATTGATTGTCCTACCCCTATCCCTAGGCGTTATTAACATAATCAAGGAATTCTCCCCAGTTCATGACATTATTGTACGTCCCCGTATCAATAAAGACAAACAACATCTACCGAATGAGTTAAACAGTAGAAGCATTAAGCAAAGGTAAAGAATCCAACAATTGATAAATCAAGCATATGCAAGCATATAAAGTAAACAAGAATTTCAATATATGAGAGTTTCAAAAGATTACATTGTTCCCCAACAACTAAGGTTTAGTTCACCATAATCATGGTGAAACTAGATGAATTAAATGGAAGAATGGAAAAGCAAACCCTAGAATTGATAAAGTGGAGCCTAAGCATCCAAGAAATCTCCTCCAAGGTGTGTAGAGCAGCTCTGGACATTTCTCTCTGCCAAAAGAATTACATTTTAATTCGTACTAGGGCTACATATAAGCCAAAAAGATAACAGAAAAGATCTGAGAATCCAAAATATAAAAACAGACAACCGCCCAGGCGCCTAAATTGGCGCTCAACGGTTTGCCTCAATGCACGTCACCGCCGAGGTGCCAGAAATGACCGCTGAGCGGTTTGCCTCTTGTCGCTCTGGACGCTCAGCGTCACCGCCTGTGCGCCAGACAACAACTTTTCCTTGCACTAGGACGCTCAGCGGTGGAATTGACCGCTGAGCGGTTCACAGACTCTTCTTTTCTTGCTTTTTCTCCTTCATTCTTGAGTCTATGACCTTCCTACTTCATTGCCATCTTCCATTTTCATCAAAAACCCTGCAAAATAATGCAAAACAAGCATAATATCTCTAAAAACAACTTTTGACTCTCATGTAACACAACTTAAGAGTTTTACTTGATTCTAAGCTCATTTTAAGCTACAAAGGGTGTGTTTTAATATCAAATTTATGCATGAAAATAACGATTTTGAGACCGTTATCAGGCACATCATCTCCTAACTTTGTAGGCTTGAAAGATTCCATTCCCCGATCGGTTCACTCTGCACCGAAGTGTCCTACTGATCAACCCTCCTCCAATGTTCCTCACACTGATCCTGAAGATGTCCGTCCCAAGGATAGTACCAAAAGAAAAGCTTCTCGGGAGAAATATGCTTCTTCCAATAAGAAAGGCAAGAAAACCTTAGAGGGTCCTCTACGTTCTGGGCCCCTCGATATAAACTTGCATATTGCTAAACGTCTCCAATACAACCTTCCGCCCGAAGAGAAGAAGTCATTCAGGGAGATGTCTCCTGCCGAAGCTTTGGATATGGCATATGAGCTCACAGCCCGAGCTAGCGTGTGTATGAACTATGCTGCTGGTTCGGCCAAGTCTTTAATGGTTGAAGAACTGGAAGCTGTTCGTAAGGACTTAGAGTCTGTCCAAAAGGAGAACATCAACTTGTCCCTTCGTCTGAATGAGGTCCTAAAAACTGTTGAGGGCGACTGTGAGAAGGCCGCTACTACCTTGACACAAAGCAAGAATAACAACCGTCAACTTAGGCGTGCTAATGATACCTTGAAGCTGGATTTGCAGACAACTTCAACCCAAAATGAGGATTTGAAGAAGGAGGGGGATTCTCTTATTGCTGATCAGAAGAAGCTTGTTGCGGAGAATGAATACCTGGCCCGTGTCGTGTGTGACGAACGCCTTAATGGGTTCGAATAGGGCATTTTGCAGTGTCATTACTTCTTCAAAACCCCTCTGAATCACCATGGGTTTGACATCATGAAGGTCTTAGTCGACGGTCAGCTAGTAACTTTAACCCTCCCAGATGATAATGCAACACAAACTCTCGCCGACCCTAACATCGACAAAGAGAAGCCTGCTTCCGAGCCAGCGGGTGATAACGTGTCCCCCGACCCTTGATCATGCACTTCTCCCCTAGATGTACTTTTGACTTTTATTTAGCTTTTGCTTGGACTTAGTACAACTCCTTAAATACTTAGGCAATGAACTATCAGAACATTGATCTTATCTTTTATTTATCATTAACGAAAATTAGTTTTGACTGCATTCTTGCTGCGAATTGTGTCCGACTTACCGTTATTTACTTATGACAAACAATAAGTAAAGGAACTTGTCCTACACGAAAACTCGTATAGAATGACGATCGACAGGGGCCCTCTCGAGTTTAACAACTCGAGGACCTTTTCCTACATTTAGCGACGATCGAGAGGGACCCTCTCTCAAGCTTAATAGCTCGAGGGCCTTTTCCTACTTTGAGAGACGATCGATAGGGACCTTCTCTTGAGCTTAACAGTTCGAGGGTTTTTTCCTACATTAAGCAACGATTGCCAGGGACCCTCTCTCGAGCTTAATAGCTCGAGGGCATTTTCCTGCTTTGAGAGACAATCGGCAGGGACCCTCTCTCGAGATTAACAGTTCGAGGATCTTTTTCTTGCATTGAGCAACGATCGACAAGGACCCTCTCTCGAGCTTAACAACTCGAGGGCATTTTCCTGCTTTGAGAGACGATCGGCAGGGACCCTCTCTCGAGATAAATAGCTCAAGGGCCTTTTCTTGCGTTGAGAGACGATCGACAGGGACCCTCTCTCGAGCTTAACAGCTCGAGGGCCTTTTCCTACGTTGAGAGACGATCACGAAGGACCCTCTCTCTCGAGCTTGACAGCTCGAGGGCCTTTTCCTGCTTTGAGAGACGATCTACAGAGACCCTCTCCGGAGCTTAACAGCTCAAGGGCCTTTTCCTTCATTGAGAGACGATCGACAGAGACCCTCTCCGGAGCTTAACAGATCGAGGGCCTTTTCCTGCGTTGAGAGACGATCGGCAGGGACCCTCTCTCGAGCTTAACAGCTCGAGGGCCTTTTCCTGCGTTGAGA
>JAJDEZ010014720.1:2038798-2056837 GCA_027743565.1 Vigna trinervia
ACCCTCTCTCGAGCTTAACAGCTCGAGGGCCTTTTCCTGCGTTGAGAGACGATCGACAAGGACCCTCTCTCGAGCTTAACAGCTCAAGGGTCTTTTCCTATATTGCCTCCATTCTCCTTTGCATCTCTTGGATCAATGCCCAAGGATCGGACTGTCCCGCCATTCTTGTGATCGTAACTAGGTCTGACTGTCCTCGGGCCCCACGATGGGCGCCAATTGTTTCAGTATAATGGAGACCGAGAATGCGCTAATTCACTCCTGCTTTGCACTTTCGAACACACCGCTCTTTTCCTAATGCTGCTCAGGGGTTTTCCTGCACAAAATGCTTCGACGCTCAAGTGAGAATCATTCCTAACCTGGTTATTAACCCTGCATTTATAGGCTTCATGAAATGGCCGACCCATATCCAATCTGTTAATTATCCGCGAATATCGCACATAATCCACTAACTATCCGTAAATATCGCACCTCAGTGGTTAGTGTCATTGCGCATGTTGACTAGCCGTTATCTACCCGAATGACCCGCCGTCAATGAGCAATCATAACTTATCTCATCCAATCGATTAGCTATTAGAGAGATAGTACATGTTTCATTCAAAATTGATTAGAGAGAACTAACATAGAGCATTTTATACAAGGTGTTATGACAATTGTTTTTACTTACTATGAAAATCCACACTATGAAAAACATACAATATTTAAAGAATATCTTATTTTCTTGAATTTGGCAATCTTCAATGCCTTGGTAAGAAGGTCAGCTAAATTCACTTCAGCTCTGCAATGCTTCATTTGAATCACACCTTAATTTACTTGGTTCCGTAGAAAATGGAATTTGTTTCTATGTGCTTCCTCTTGCCATGAGATTCATTTTAAATCTTCAATTCCTTGCCATGCTACAATGTATTCAGCTTCACAATTTGATAAAGCCACCACTATTTGTTACCTAGAATTCCAGGAAATAGGTGAACCAGCAAGCAAAAAAACCTGACCCATGGTGCTCTTTCTGTCCACTATATCCACTCCAATCCGAATCAGAATAAGTAACCAGCCTTATTTATACATTTCCCTCCTTCTTAATATTGGAGAACAAAATTCCATATTCAACCATTCCCTTCAAATATCTCAATATTCTCTTTGCAGCCAACATGTGTATACGCTTTATACTTCTAATAAATCTACTCACCAAGGCAACATTGTAAGTAATTTATGGTCTGCTCTGACAGATGAATCTCAAGCTACCAACAATATGTCTGAAGAGAGTTTCATCAGTAGGAGCTTCACCTTCACTAACTACAAGCTTTAACTTCATTTCAGCAGGGGTTTCAGCAGATTTACATCCCAACATATTGAATATTTCAAGTACATCAGATATGTACTTCCTTTGATGCATAATAACTCCTTTTCAGTGTATATGAATTCTAGACCAAGGAAGTAGGATAGAGTTCCCAAGTTTGTCATATCAAATTCGATCTTTAAATTCTGTTTGATTGACTCAATATCTGATGATTTACTATCGGTGATGAGGAAGTCATCAACATAGAGGCAGAAGATGAGAATCTCATTCAGCTTCAGATTTTTCACATGAACCTCATACTCAACAAGACACTTCACAAAACCGATATTGTGTAGAAAGGTGTTAGGTTACTTTATACGAGCATCCTAAATCTACGCTCTCTTCTCACTCAAACACTCGAACAATAGAAATGAAAATATGTATTATTGATTCTATAAAGTATAGAAAATTACAAGTGTAATCTCTGCCAAGGAAGCCTATCTTCCTCCACTGGTAAATATGCCCAATCTTTACCCCAAAGATAATAATCTCCTGAATAGAAATAAAATAAGATTATTTATAATGTTGCCTTCCAATGTCCTATCTTTTCTGATAACCTAATCTCCTACTACTAATTACCGTGTGGTACTAGCGTATATATTTTGTTCGGTCTATACTTTCTCTTCCCTAGGAACCACCATTCGGCCCTTAACTTTCTCTTGTTTGCAACCATCGTTCAACCCTTGACTCCCCATGCCTTATCGTTCGGTGTTAGGTTAATCTCCTCTTTTATTCCTGACAAAAGGCGTCTATCCTCTTGTTATAGGCTCAAGAGGCTTGTTTTAAGCCATACAAAGCCTTCCTTAATTTCAAAACTTTATGTTCACTCCCCTTCTGCACGAAACCAGGGGCTGTTCAACGTAGATTTCTTGACAACACAATTTCTATATCAATCTAGTTTTTGATGATGACAACACATTGCTTAATAACATGCATATGTTGTTTGTTGTTATTACATGTTCTTATGCAAATTGATTGTTATATCTGTGAACATGCTTATGTACTGTATTACATGTTCCTATGTTGATTGATTGATATATATGTGGAACGTGTATATATGCTTTATGTGCTATGTGCAATGCATCATTACATATGTTTTTTTTGCACAAGTTTTAAAGCTGAAAACCACAAGCACTTTCATGAACTTATAATTGTGTGACAAAGTTCTAGTGCAGTCGACTATATTATTAATGGATTCGACTATGCTAAAATATTTGTATAGATTTTGAGAATCAGTGCTCTGTGAATTTTTTAGAAGAAAAGAATTTCAAAATGTTTTACATGATTGAAGTCGACTATGTGCGCCACACATTCAACTATATTAGTTATCTAATTTTATATTTTGTTATGCTCTTGCACTCTAATGGCTATATTTTTAAAGGTTAGTTGAGCATTAATGTCTTGGTCAACTGTATTAAACATGTTTTATTTTTGGTTGACTGTATGCTACCAGGTTAACTGTTTGTTATAACTATCATAATCCAATCGACTGAATTAGTAGCATAATCGACTGAGAGTCTGTCTGATTAACAGAAATCTATAAATAGACTTATCACGAATCAGTTAAGAGACTTTTGATGAACTGACAATTACAATTATGTTTCAAATTGAATTCTTTGTTGTAAGAGCTCTAAGAATTCTCCAAGAAGACAGTGGTGATCTTTCTTGAAAGAGATTCAAAGGGAGGTTCTTCTGCGCACACAAAGATTCATCAGTATCTGCACAAGAAGGTGCTTCTGAGTTGATCACGTTCAAGCTTGGTGATGAGTCGATATTTTATAAATTTCACTTAGTTTATTGTGCTAGAATTAATCAGGGAATTGTGCTTAATTGTCTGATATTTTCCCGTTTTTCCTAATTATGCTTAATTTGACCAAAAATTCTAATTTTAATTAATGTCAATATTCTGAGCTAATTATTTGCATTTTTAATTGCAGGGAAAATTTTGGAAATACAATTTTGAACATTAGGAAGACATCAATTCATTCAAGACTCTCCACAAAGACACTTTAGATTTAGTCAAATTTTACTTTAGTAGATTAGGCTTTTTAAATCAAGTTTTGTAATATTGGGCCAATTTTTGGCAAAATAGTTTAAGCCCAAATTTTAGAGCAGGACACATGGCACTAGGGTTTTTAGGGTGGACCTCACCCTCTTTAGAAGAGGATTCTCGGCCTTGATAAAGGGGCTACAGCCGTCACACACAAAAAGGATCTTTTGCTTTGAATGTTGTCTTGAGAACTTCCATGCTTATGCTTGAACCAATTACGCTGATACAATGGGATGAATTTTTGAGCACGGGTCAACACTTTTGCTTGGCTATTTCTTGATTTCTTTTGATTCCAGCTAGCATTGGCTAATGATGATTTATGTGACATGTCTTGAGAGGAGGAATAGCACATGATTCACTTTGTTTTCTTTTCTTTGGAGAAATGTTAGAATAGAGTGACGCTGGAGTTATCCTAGGTGTTGCACCTTACGTCTAGCGTGGTTGAAGCTGTTTTGAATGTGACATTTTTTTTATCACGGGAAGTGAAGAAGGATACATCATCACGGCCTAGCAATTGGAGATTACTTCATATTTTTTTATTTGGCAAAAGCACTTTTGTTCTTTTAGAAAAGCTTTCAATTGGGAAAGGAGTTGGAGTGCTCACGCTTGATCCAGCTGCTGCCACGTTCTAGGAGAGGCGGCTGTTTGGAGAATTCCGTGGAGTGTATCTCGGTTACAGCTGGGATGAAGAGTTGACCATTTTGTTTGAAGTCATTTACAAGCTTTCCTTTCTTTTTCTGCTGCACAGCTGTCACCTCGGCTGGATTTCCGTTTTGCATTTCTTTTATTTCTTTGAGGGTGAAGAAATGGATTAGATGGGTGTAGGTGTACTTGTTCGGTTGTTGGTTTTGAGAGGAGGAATTTACTTTGTTCTGATTTAATTGGAGGAAGCAGCGATCAATTTTTGTTTTTAGATAGAAAGAAGACGTTGATTTCATTTAGGAGTGTGTTCACGGTGGTTTTCTTGGAGAAGGAAGCGGACATTGATTTTGCTGGCAGCATTGTACTTGGAGCAATGCGAGGCGTGATTTAGTTTAGGTGGAATGCTGAATCACGTTAGCCCTCAATTTCTTTGAAAGCAGCACTGGTTATTTTATTCATGCTTTTCAATGCTTATCATATGGTCACTCGTATTTGGAGAAAATGATTTCATTGATTGCTTGAAGAAAGGGTGCCACGGCTAAAAAGACAATATGTTTTTATCTTTGGGATTTTTAATTGTGAAAAGCATTTCTTGGTTTTTAATAATTAGTTAACACTTTTTAGCATTAAAGCTTTATTTACGTAATGTGCATTTCACTTCTTAACTCAAGTGTTGCATTTTAATAGTTTTAATTGTGTTCTGATATTTATGTGTTGTATTGTTCACTTTAATGTTTTCATGTACTTTAATGCTTTCAGTTATGTTTGTTTGAGTTTAATTTCTATTTTAATTTAGTCTAATTGCATTCACAAAAACCTTTTCACAAACCCCCCTTCGTGTGTGACTTAATTCTTGAACCGCAAAATTGGTCCTTGAGAGACGACCTAGGAGTCATTTCCTAGCTATACTGCATTTCTAAATTGCACATTAAATTTGTGTGGGTTGCGAAAACCCATCAAATTTTGGCACCGTTGCCGGGGACCAACGGTTCAGTTTTAAGTCTTGTGTTGTGTTTGTGTTTGTGTGAGTTGTGTTGTCTTGTAGTGTGAGTGTGACGTCTTGTGTTGTCTTGTGTTGTTTTCTGTGGTTTGAAATTTTTGTGCTATTGTTTCATGATTACAGGGTGTTGTGATTTAGTGCATGACTAGAGGAAATCCTAGACCCATACCACCCTTTGATCTTGAGATTGATAGGACGTTCCATAGGTTAGCTAGGCATTCTAGGAATTTTCTTTAGAGTCTGTTTTTGAGTCAATTCCATTACATACTGTGCATCCTACTGCTGAATCTGAATCCACTGCTGAGTATTTTGTGCATACTGCATCTACTGCATCTGTTGCATCTGCACCTGATTATGATTCTGATTCTGTTATTTTTCACACTGAGAACAATATGGCACAACCTCCACTTCATGAGAGGACTTTTAGGGAGATGGCTGCACCTGATTTCGATATTGAAAGCTTGTGCATCCAATATCCTGATGAGGACGTTCCATTTGTTCTCAAGACTGGACTGATCCATTTGTTGCCCAAGTTTCATGGTCTTGCAGGTGAGAGTCCACATAAGCATTTGAAGGAATTCCACATTGTCTGTTCCACTATGAAACCACATGATGTTCCTGAAGAGCACATCTTCTTGAAGGCATTCCCTCATTCATTGGAAAGTGTTGCTAAGGATTGGTTGTACAGTTTGGCACCTAGATCCGTCACTAGCTGGGACGATCTGAAGAGGCTGTTCTTGGAGAAATTTCTCCCAGCATCCCGGACCATAGCTATCAGAAAAGACATAACTGGGATTAGGCAGCTTGGTGGAGAGAGCTTATATGAGTATTGGGAGAGATTCAAGACAGTTTGTGCAAGCTGTCCCCACCATCAGATACCTGACCAACTCCTTCTCCAGTATTTCTATGAGGGTTTGAACAACATGGATCGGGGTATGATTGATGCTGCCAGTGGTGGAGCTCTTGGAGACACCATGCCTGTTGAGGCCAGGCAATTGATTGAGAAGATGGCCTCCAACTCCCAGCAGTTTAGCGCCAGGAATGATGCCATTGTGGTGAAGGGCGTACATGATGTTGTTGCCCAGTCTTTATCAGCTGTTGAAAGCAAGATGGAAGGCAAGATTGACTCTCTTGCGAAGTTGGTGACACAGTTGACAACCAATCAGAGACCTGCAGCTTCATCTGCATCTGTTGCACGACTATATGCTATTTGTCCTTCCAATGACCACTACACGGATGCCTGTCCTACTTTGCAGCACTCTATTGCTCATGATGCGCCTCAAGCTTATGCTACTAACATATACAACAACAGGCAACAACAGCAGCAGAATTATGACTTGTCCAGCAACAGGTACAACCCATGGTGGAGAAATCACCCCAATCTTAGATGGAACAATGCGCCACAGCATCAGCAGCAGGCGCCACCTTTCCATAATGCTGGAGGTCCTAACAGATATGTGCCTCCACCTATGCAACAAAATCAGAGGCAGCAACAACAACAACAGCAAGAGACACCTGCCCAACCAGCTGCCCAACCTTCTACTTCTTCTGAGCCTACATTGGAAGAGTTAGTGAGACAGATGACTATGCAAAACATACAGTTTCAGTAGGAGACTAGAGCTTCCATACAGAGTCTCACTAACCAGATGGGTCAGATGGCTACTCAGCTTAACCAGGCACAGTCTCAGAATTCTGATAAGTTACCATCTCAGACTGTGCAAAATCCGAAGAATGTGAGTGCCATAACCCTCAGATCAGGGAGGCAGACTGTTGTGCCTTCAGAGCCGACTTCTACACCTACACCCGTGCCTGACACTTGTCCTAGAGAGGACGACCATGACAGTCCACGCAGGGCATTTGAGGTGGGTGAATCTTCTTCTCCAGCCGGTGGTTCTTCTTCAGGTGGATCTTCTCCCTCTTCCACCACACCCGTTGCCACGCCTTCTCCATTGGTTGATAGACCTATCCCTCTTCCCTTCCCTTCACGGGCACTTCCTAGCAAAAAGATGGAAGAGGTGGATAGGGAAATTCTGGAAACCTTCAGGAAGGTAGAGGTGAACATACCTCTACTCGATGCCATCAAGCAGATACCAAAATATGCCAAATTCTTGAAGGAGTTGTGCACACACAAGAGGAAGATGAAGGGCAATGAACGAATCAGCATGGGGAGGAATGTATCAGCTCTTATTGGTAAGTTGGTCTCGCACATTTCTGAAAAGTGCAAGGACCCAGGTACGTTTTGCATTCCTTGTGTGATTGGGAACAGTAAATTTGAAAATGCTATGCTTGATCTGGGTGCATCTATAAATGTCATGCCATTGTCTATTTATAAATCTCTGTCTCTTGGTCCATTACAGCCTACATGTATGGTCATTCAGTTGGCCAATAGGAGTGTTACCCACCCGACAGGTTACATAGAGGATGTCTTGGTTAGGGTAGGTGAATTGATATTTCCTGCTGATTTCTATGTTTTGGAGATGGAGGACAGTTTCTCTCATGGATCCGCCCCCATTATTCTAGGCAGGCCATTTTTGAAAACTTCTCGTACCAAGATTGATGTGTATACTGGGACATTGTCTATGGAATTTGCTGATATTGTTGTACATTTTAATATCCTTGATGCCATGAAATTTCCAGCTGAGGACCATTCTGTGTTTAGAATTGATACATTGGATGACATTGTTGATGAGTTCATTGTTGATGATTTTTGTTCTATGCATGAGAAGAAACATTCTTTTCTATCTTCTGTACATTCATGCATAACATCTGGGTTTGAATCAGGAATTGGAAATGTTGTTGAATTTGATGATGATATGGATGAAAACTGTGATGTCCAGGGTATTGATGATGTCCAGATTATAGATGATATGCGTGTTTTTTATGATTTGGATGATATTGATGTTGTTGATATACCTGTGATGGATATTGATTTGGATTGTGATGAGATGGGTTTTCTGCCTTTACCTGTACATTCTTTAGAGTCAGAATGCATTAACCACATTGCAGGAAGTACACTTGAATCTGACTTGCAGGAACCCACTCTTGAGCTGAAACAGCTCCCAGAAAACCTCAAGTACGTATACTTGGAGGATGATGAGAGAAAACTGGTCATAATTTCCACCTCCCTTGATTCTGTTCAAGAGGAGAGGTTGCTTGGAGTGTTGAGGGCGCATAAGAAAGCCATAGGGTGGAGTTTTGGCGGACATCTCTGGTATTAGCCCATCCACATGCATGCATAGGATTCTGTTGGAAGATGGGGCAAAACCAGTGAGACAGCCGCAGAGAAGACAAAACCCCGTGATCATGGACGTGATTAAGAAGGAGGTGACAAAGCTTTTGCAAGCTGGGATCATCTATCCTATTTCAGACAGTCAGTGGGTGAGCCCCATCCATGTTGTGCCCAAGAAGACTGGCCTCACTGTTGTGAAAAATGAGAGGGATGAGTTGATTCCCACAAGAGAGCAGAACAGCTGGAGAGTCTGCATTGACTATAGGAGGCTGAATCAAGCGACCAGGAACGATCATTTCCCCTTGCCATTCATTGATCAGATGCTGAAGCGCCTGACAGGTAAATCTCATTATTGTTTTCTTGATGGTTTTTCTGGTTATTTCCAAATTAATATTGCTCCTGAGGACTAAGAGAAAACCACATTCACCTGTCCCTTTGGCACTTTTGCCTATAGGAGGATGCCCTTTGGCCTATGCAACGCCCCTGGTACCTTCCAGCGGTGCATGCTTAGCATTTTTAGCGACTTTCTTGAGAATTGCATAGTGGTGTTTATGGATGATTTCATTATGTATGGGTCCTCTTTTGATGCATGTTTAGATAATTTGGAGAAAGTTTTGACAAGATGCATAGAAGCAAATCTTGTTCTCAATTTTGAGAAATGTCACTTTATGGTAGAACAAGGTTTGGTTCTAGGACACATCATTTCTAGAAAGGGAATAAAGGTAGATCCTGCTAAGATATCTGTGATCAGGGAACCCATTTTTGTAACAGATCCATGCAGGCTTTGCTCAAGAAATATGGGGTGACGCACAGAGTTTCTACACCATACCACCCCCAAACAAATGGGCAAGCTGAGATCTCTAACAGGAAGATAAAGAGAATTTTGGAGAAGATTGTCCAGCCCAACAGGAAAGATTGGAGTAATAGGTTGGATGATGCTCTTTGGGCCCACAGGACTGCCTACAAAGCACCCATAGGGATGTCTCCTTATCGGGTTGTCTTTGGAAAGGCATGTCATCTACCAGTTGAGATTGAGCATCGGGCATACTGGGCTGTGAAGACTTGCAACTTCTCCATTGACCAAGCTGGAGAAGAAAGGAAGTTGCAACTCAATGAATTAGATGAAATCCGATTAGAGGCCTATGAGAACTCAAAGTTCTACAAGGAGAGGACAAAGAGGTTCCATGATAGTTCTATTGTTAGAAAGGACTTCGAGGTTGGCCAACAGGTTTTATTGTACAACTCTAGGCTCGGCCTCATGAGTGGTAAGTTGAGATCAAAGTGGATTGGACCTTTTGTTGTGACTAATGTTTATCCTTATGGTGCAGTAGAGATCCAGGGTCCATCTGCAGCTAAAAGCTTCAAGGTGAATGGGCAGAGACTGAAGCCTTTCCTCAGCAATCCTTCTTTGTTGGATGCAGTGGTGGAGGAGACGTCTTTGGTCCACCCCACCTACCCTCCCATCTGACTCAGGGAGTTTCTTTTCTCCTTCCCTCCTCACTTTTATTGCACTTTGTCGATATCTGATGACTTGTTCTGATTGTTTGATCTGCTGATTGTGACACACTGAGGACATTGTGTCGTTTAAGTGTGGTCTATTAGGGGAGGTTGTTTCTTTGTTTATGTTTCGGTTTTTATGGAGGTTGTTTCTTTGTTTATGTTTCGGTTTTTATGTAGTTTGTTGTGTCTTGTGTACAGTTTTGCATGCTTTTCGTGAATTCTGGACTGTGATTAGGTTGTCAATTTTCCTTCACTTCATTGATACTCTGATTTGTTGGAAATCCTTGCTTTTCTCTGCTTGGAAAGATGATTATGATGTTTGAGAGGTTGATTTGATTGTGACAGAAATACCCTGTGTGAGATTTGAGCCACTTGATATTCTTTCCTGTGTGTGATATGTCTCTTGATTGGTTGCGCATATGCCTTGACTTGACTCTTATTGATGATTCTTTATTGATATGCATGTTTGGAAGTGACAAAGGCAGTTTTGTTGTTGAGCCTCTCTAGCCAGATGAGCCTACCTTGTTTTAATCCATTGATAACCTTTTTGAGCCTATACTTCCCCCCATTTCTTTATTTTGAAGCTCATACACTAGCCCTATGTGAAAAACCATGATTACCTTAACCTTAGGGAATTTTGGAGCTTTGGAATTATTTTGGAATAAGTGTGGTCTCTTGGGAGATTCAGATGATTTGGTTAGTTGGCTCCTCTTCTTGTGATTGTTTTTGTAAAAATATTGTGTATCTCTTAGAGTTGTGTTCTGAAAAGAGAGAAAAGAAAAGAGACAAGATGAGAAATGAAAAAAAAAATACAGAAAAATGAGAAAAATAAAAAATTTGTGTCAATGATGGAGTCAAGAAGAGGATTGAATTAGAGGGTTTGGGTGTTATTTGATTGTGTTTACACTTGTTCCCCATTGCTCCTCTATTTCTTTTGGTTTGTAGCTTCTCATCCATATTATATCCTCCCTTGTCCTTGGCCCCATTACATCCATAAAAGACCTTTTGATTTGAACATGCATATGTTTTTGAGTGTTGATATTAGAGGCTTTCCAAGTCTGTTTGTGTTTGTTTTCTTGAGTGCATTGAGTTGACATTGTTTACCTTAAACACTTGAGAGAAACACTTATAGTGTGCATCTGTGAGGTTCTGTTGCTTTTGATTCACCTCTTGAATTGATTGATTATTTTGCCATGCTTGGAATTTCTTGGATGACTTCATGAGTATCTGTTTTCTCTGATTCTGTGTGGATACTGTCTACTACTTTTCCTTGTCCAGATTTCTTGAGGACTGTAATTCTATCTGCTGAGTCTGTGTCAATTCCCTGATGTCCGTTGAATTGTTCCCTATTTTACGTCTTGATTTTGCCCAGGAGTGCAAAGGATTAAGTGTGGTCTATTTTGATGAGACGATATTTTATTAATTTCACTTAGTTTATTGTGCTAGAATTAATCAGGGAATTGTGCTTAATTGTCCGATATTTTCCCGTTTTTCCTAATTATGCTTAATTTGACCGGAAATTCTAATTTTAATTAATTTGAATATTCTGAGCTAATTATTTGCATTTTTAATTGCAGGGAAAATTTTGGAAATACAATTTTGAACATTAGGAAGACATCAATTCATTCAAGACTCTCCACAAATACACTTTAGATTTAGTCAAATTTTACTTTAGTAGATTAGGCTTTTTAAACCAAGTTTTGTAATATTGGGCCAATTTTTGGCAAAATAGTTTAAGTCCAAATTGGAGAGTAGGACACATGGCACTAGGGTTTTTAGGGTGGACCCCACCCTCTTTAGAAGAGGATTCTCGGCCTTGACAAAGGGGCTACAGCCGTCACACACAAAAAGGATCTTTTGCTTTGAATGTTGTCTTGAGAACTTCCATGCTTATGCTTGAACCAATTACGTTGATACAATGGGATGAATTTTTGAGCACGGGTCAACACTTTTGCTTGGCTATTTCTTGATTTCTTTTGATTCAAGCTAGCATTGGCTAATGATGATTTATGTGACATGTCTTGAGAGGAGGAATAACACATGATTCACTTTGTTTTCTTTTCATTGGAGAAATGTTAGAATAGAGTGGCGCTGGAGTTATCCTAGGTGTTGCACCTTACGTCTAGCGTGGTTGAAGCTGTTTTGGATGTGACGTTTTTTTTATCACGGGAAGTGAAGAAGGATACATCATCACGGCCTAGCAATTGGAGATTACTTCATATTTTTTTATTTGGCCAAAGCACTTTTATTCTTTCAGAAAAGCTTTCAATTGGGAAAGGAGTTGGAGTGCTCACGCTTGATCCAGCTGCTGCCACGTTCTAGGAGAGGCGGCTGTTTGGAGAATTCCGTGGAGTGTGTCTCGGTTAGAACTGGGATGAAGAGTTGACCATTTTATTTGAAGTCATTTACAAGCTTTCCTTTCTTTTTCTGCTACACAGCTGTCACCTCGACTGGATTTCCGTTTTGCATTTCTTTTATTTCTTTGAGGATGAAGAAATTTATTAGATGGGAGTAGGTGTACTTGTTCGGTTGTTGGTTTTGAGAGGAGGAATTTACTTTGTTCTGATTTAATTGGAGGAAGCAGCGATCGATTTTTGTTTTTAGATAGAAAGAAGACGTTGATTTCACTTAGGAGTGTGTTCACGGTGGTTTTCTTGGAGAGGGAAGCGGACATTGATTTTGCTGGCAGCATTGTACTTGGAGCAATGAGAGGCGTGATTTAATTTAGGTGGAATGCTGAATCACGTTAGCCCTCAATTTCTTTGAAAGCAGCACTGGTTATTTTATTCATGCTTTTCAATGCTTATCATATGGTCACTCGTATTTGGAGAAAATGATTTCATTGATTGCTTGAAGAAAGGGTGCCACGGCTAAAAAGACAATATGTTTTTATCTTTGGGATTTTTAATTGTTAAAAGCATTTCTTGGTTTTTAATAATTAGTTAACACTTTTTAGCATTAAAGCTTTATTTACGCAATGTGCATTTCACTTTTTAACTCAAGTGTTGCATTTTAATAGTTTTAATTTTGTTCTGATATTTATGTGTTGTATTGTTCACTTTAATGTTTTCATGTACTTTAATGCTTTCAGTTATGTTTGTTTGAGTTTAATTTCTATTTTAATTTAGTCTAATTGCATTCACAAAAACCTTTTCACAAACCCCCCTTCGTGTGTGACTTAATTCTTGAACCGCAAAATTGGTCCTTGAGAGACGACCTATGAGTCATTTCCTAGCTATACTACATTTCTAAATTGCACATTAAATTTGTGTGGGTTGCGACAACCCATCACTTGGCATTCTTGAAGACTGCTGCATTGTTTTTCGGGCTTGGCATCCGTAAAGACTGCTGGTATTTAAACCTATTGGTTATAGGGGATTGTTCACTTTGAGGATTGTTCAAAGTCGTGTTGCAGATTGCAGAAGAGGGGATTCTTGGTGCAAGTCTGATTGTATTGTTTTGCAGCTATATTTTGGTTTTGGGTTAGAAAGGAGATTTATATTTTTGATGTGGAGGTCTTTTATAAATTCCTTGTTGTAAAAATCGCAACCATTATAGTGCATTTGCTTCCTGGGTTAGAAGGACACTGTATGTAGGCATTGTTGGCCGAACCAGTATAAAAATCAGTGTTTGATTTTCTCTATACCTACATTTTTACTTTGTAGTCGACTTTATTTTTCACGCAGTCAACTACGTTTTTCTACTGCATATGATATTTCATTAGTTGCATTTCAAGAAAGTGTAAAAAGTTTAATACTTTGATTGCTAGAGTGGGAAAAGATTTTGTTTTTGACAAAACACTAATTCACCCCCCCTCTCGGTGTAAAAACTAAGCCAACCATTTTTCCAACAATTGGAACCAGAGCTAGTTTTCATAAGATATTTGAAAAACTAGTCGACTCTGTTTTTCTCTGGTTCGACTATATAAACTTGGGGATGGCTTCTAGTTTTCAAACTTTTGGTGAAGGTGCTTCAACAAACAGACCACCTCTGTTTGCTGGCGAAAATTATCCTTTTTGGAAAATTAGAATGCAAATCTTTCTTGAATCGCAAGATAAAGGAATTTTGGATGCCACTTTAAATGGTCCTTTTGTGCCTAGAAAAACTGTTGATGAGAAAACTGTTTTGAAACCTTTTACTGAGTGGACTGCTGATGAAATTAGAAAAACTCAGTTTGATATTAAAGCTAGAAATATTATTGCCTCTTCACTAACTGTTGATGAATTTTTCAAGGTATCTCAATGCAATACGCAAAGGAGATGTGGGATGTTTTAGAGGTAACTCATGAAGGCACAAATGAAGTGAAGAGAGCTAGAAAGAATTCACTGATAAAGAGTATGAATTGTTCAGAATGAAAGTTGGAGAAAGCATCTATGATGTGCAGAAACGATTCACCCATATTGTAAATCATCTCATTGCTCTCGAGAAGGTATTTGACAGAGAAGAGATCAATATCAAGATTCTGAAAAGTCTGAAAAGAAATTGGCAACCAAAAGTCACAGCAATCTCTGAATCCAAAGACCTCACAACGATGAACATGGCTACCTTGTTTGACAAGTTACGTGAAACATGAATTGGAACTTGGTAGATTAAAGGATGAAAAGGACATTGAAGAAAAGAAGTCCATAACTCTAAAGGTTACAAGCAAGAACAACACAGAAACAGACATGGACGAGAAAGAATTGATGACCTTGATGGTAAGGAAATTTAGTCGACTGTTAAATAATGATAGTCAACTGACTAACCATGCAGGTCAAGGCAAAAAGAAAAGCTTCAGTACAAACGCTATCCAGTGTTACGAATGTGGAAAGGAAGGTCATATCAAACCTGATTGTCCTGATCTAAAGCCTAAGCAGAAAGGAAATAAGAGATTTCCTCAAGGCAGAAACATGAAAAGAAAAGGAGCATACATTGCTTGGGAGAACTCAGATTCTGAAAGCTCAAGTGATGAGGATGCTGATCAAGAGGAGGAATCCAACATCTGCCACATGGCTGGAATATCAAGAGATGAAAGTGATAGCGATGAAGAATTTGAGAAGCTGCTTATAGAAGAGAAGTATCAACAACTTTTAGAGACATTCAGTGAACTCCATGTTGAAGCAATGCGACTGGAATATAAGGTTAATTGACTAAACTCTTAAAGAAGAGACTATGAATATAGAATTAACAACCTTGTTGCTGAAAATGAAAGATTAGAGAAAGAATTAAATGAAGCTTTGTTATCTACTAAGAAGGTTGAAATTCAAAATGTTATTGTTGAAAAAGCTTGTGAAAATTGTCCTATTCATATTGAAAAGATTGATTACTTGACTAGTACTCTAGCTAAGTTTACTCAAGGAAGAGACAATTTAAATGTTGTATTAAAATCATCTGGCAGAGCTATATACAGGCAAGGAATTGGTTACAAAGCTCAATCTAACAAAACCAATGCTAAGAAATTTACTGATTTAAGTAAACCTACTAGAAATGCATGTTTCTATTGTAATTGTGTCAAACATACTGTTAGAAACTGTTATTACAGAAATGTTGTTGTTCCTAAAGGATTATATGTTTGGATACCAAAGGAACAAGTAACAAAGACTGACAATCATGGACCCAAAGTTAAATGGGTACCAGCAACCAAAACTTAAACTGTTTTGCAGGATACATAGCAGATGCAGTTGGTCTCAAGGATGAATCAATTATGGAATATATCAAAAATCTTGAGTATCTACAACTGGTAATAGTGTATCAATTCACTGTATTATTGCTAAATTTGATTGGTTGTGATTATGTGATTGCATGAACATCTTGTTTGATTGATTGTCTGGTTGATTGATTGATTGAGTTTGAAACTCTGTTTTTCATGTGTCCTAGTCGATTGTGTTATTAATTCATTCGACTATATTTGGTTTGTTTGAAACTCAGTTTTGAAAATCCATATGACATCTAGTAGTCAACTATATGTCTAATCAATTTGACTAGAGTCTTTATTTTTGAACGTTAAGTTGTTGAATTTTTAAATCTAAGGGTTTTAATGCTACATCCTTGGTACGTCTCTCTATATATATGTATGTGTTACAAATAGTGGGTACAACAAAACCCTTATTCTAACTTAAGAGTGCTCCCTATCTCTCTGACATGGCATCATCTTCATCTAAACGTCAAAATATCATTCCATCTTCTGAAAGAGAAGAAAATTCCTCTGGCTGGATCAGTGATGATAATACCAAAAAAAAGGTTTCTTATAATGAGAACACTCAAGGAAGTGGTCAGACATCAAAAGACTGAACTGGCCCTGTTCGAACAAGAAAAAATTATGTTTCCTGAAGATCTCAAATTTCAAGGTCTTGACAAGTTCATTCAAATGAAGGGCGATTGCTATCATGAATTAGTGGAAGTTTTCTACTACAATGTTAAAGAAGTTGATGGAAATATTCATTCACGGGTAAAAGGTGTAGACATTGTTATCGACAATGACATGTGGTGGAAGATCGTTGAACTAAAAGATGTTGGAGTGTTGTCTCATAAATTTGACTGTCCACTATATAAGAAGATACGGAAAACCGAAATGTTCAAGAGTTTCATGAGATATCACGGGAGGTATAAAAAAGAAAAATGATTCTTGTTTAAATGGCTTGACAAAGAAGAAAATGTTATTGCTTTCATTATTGGACATATCCTCTTGCCAGGAAGATATAATATCACTAAGCTAACTCCTACAGATGTTTGTCTACTATATGCCATTGTACAAAGGATACAAAAAAATTAGGTAGTTGTCTTTAAAGAACATATCATAGAAGTAGGAACAGGTGGCTGGCACAGGCTTCCATATGGTGTGTTCATAAGCAAAGTACTGGAAAGATGTGGTGTCAACCTCACTGGAGAAAATAAATGAACGTGTGGCAAAGAAAATGTGATTGGTAAGGCCACTCTGACTTGCATTGGAATGAAGAGAACACCTCTCGGATGGGTCTTCAGTGATGAATCAAATTCTTCAAAAAGGAAGAAAACCTCTGAAGAATGTGACAGTGATCAAGAGTTAGCTCCATCCAACTCTGAATTTGAAAATCGTTTGGAGGAAAGATTTAATAAGGCTTCCAAAAGAGTAAATGACTTAAGCAAGTCACTAAAGACTTTAAATGAGAAGATGGATGAAATCTTCAAACACTTTATTGAGATCTCATCATCATCAAACGAATCTGAAAAGAAAGATGTTGATGACATTAGTGAAGAAAGAACTTCTGGAACCTTTGAATCAGAATAAAGTTTTATTTACCCTGATTTGTCGAGAGTCATAGGCTGTCTTTTGTTCTGATCTTTTGTGTATGGCTTGATATGCCATCTTTTGCTTTCTTTTTGCTTTTCCTTGTTTTGTGTTTAATCATTGTAATATCTTTTATCAAGGAAATGAAATTAATATTTTGAATCAATTTTCAGTTGCTTTAATCTGGTTGATTAATATCTGATATATTGAATGAATTGATTCGACTGTGATTTGAGTGAAGTCGAATATGCTTAATCTGTTTTACATCTTTACATATTGACTTTTGTTACTATTGATTATCTTTCTTGCTTAACTAAAATGCTTGATCTAGAAAAGATCTTTGAAAGGTTTTGCAGGAAGAACATTGCTTTTGGAACTGCAAGTGGAATTCAACAACCTTGGAAAGGAATGCATTCAACTGAGGAAATAATGCAATCGACTGTTCTAAACAAGATTATAAATTCCATTTATGGAATTTGGTGTTTCTTTCGTTGATATAAATTGATTTTAAATATCTTATTTCAGATAATATTGTGAGATTGTTGATGATTGTATCATTGCATGACTAAGTTTTTTGATATCTTATCTTTGATACAAGCATGTACTATACTATTTTGTATACTCTGTGTTATACTGCATTGTGCATCTGATTTAGTTTTGATATCTATGCATAATGACAGGGGGAGTATCACATATTACACATTTTTCTTTCACATGCCTGCATTTCAGGGGGAGTTATGATTTACATGTGATTAAAGGTGCTAATGAGAGCATCATTGCATCTTGAAAATTGCATACTCTTTTTGATGCATCTTGGTTTGAAATATCAGCATAAATATCTAGAGCATTCCTTTTTTGTTAATGCACAAAGGGGGAGAGAATTTATGAAAGCTTTATGAAAGGGGGAGAATGTTTATTCTATCTCATACTTGCTTGATATTTTGTTGTTTGATTGTGTTACATTCAGAGTTACTTGAACTGTGATATATCTATTGTTACTTTGTTTTGTATTTGATTGTGCAAACATGGTTGGTTATTA